>JANHGL010019162.1:0-32599 GCA_024611195.1 Ceyx melanurus | reverse complement strand
CCCCTGTTCAGGGAAAGCCCGATGCCCCCCACGGGGCGGGGGGGGGGGGCCCCCCCCAAGCCCAAGTTTTTTTTTTCCCTCCTTTTTTTTTTTTTTTTTTTTTTTTTCCCCCCCAGGGGGCGAGGGGCAGGCAACGCCAGTCTTACCCAGCAAAATTTCTCGGTTGGCTCTTTGCTGCGGGGACAAAAAGGGGCTCGGCGGGCGGGTTTATTTCTTCCGCGGGGAAGTAAAGATTGGCTTGGATGTCTTTCCTAGAAGGGCTGGGGTGCCCGAGGCTTGTTGTGTTGTCTGCACAGGAGGTTGCTTTCCGCTTGCTGGGTAACCTGGCAGTCGCTCCGGCTGGTAACAAAGCGAGGAGCTTGGAGCACGGCTTCGCTTGTCGCCAGTGGGTGCCTGTGTGCGACCAGGGACAGCTGAGCTGCTGAATTTCACTGGGATGAGTGACAGGAGGTTCGTGGGAATGTTCATGCTTGTCGGCATCCTCTCTCCCAGGAGAGCTTTGGAAGCTCGGAGCTGGTCCTTGACTCTCCGTAGTTTGTTACAAGAAACCACGTGGAAAGGCACCTTTTCTTCTTTTCTTTTAACGCGTCTGGGAAATGGCGAGAAGCCCTTTGGAGCCCTTTTCATCTTCCCTAGCTGCACAGGAGAAGAGGAATGATTGTGGCAGTCAGGGTGCCATATCTGGTAGGGGTGAAGAACCAGGTCCCTGCAGCGGGGAGGAGTTTTTGAATGACCCTGGCGTAGAAGCTTGTGCAGTGGAAATTTGCATACCCTCAAAATTTTCTCATGCGTCTGTGTAAAATACAGACAGTTGGAAAAGAGGCCGATTTCCTTACCTTTCCTGAAGGGAAGCTGGGTTTCCTACTCATCTTCTAAGTAGGAAATGAAAGATCAAAGTGAATGGCGATCAAAGTGAATGGCAATCAAATTGCCTGCAAAAAAGTCCTCTTTCTTTAGTAAACCCAAACTCCAAGGGACTTATTTCCCCCTCTCCTATTTATTTAATTAATTAATTTTTCAAGTGGTGTACAACTTTGTTGTTCTTCAATATGTTTTGAATGCAACTCGTATTTGTGATGAACTGGAGTTGACATGTGTTCACTTAATATCTTGTTTACTGAGATTACAGAAACTATAGTTTTTCAAAAGCACCTTCTTCCTTTAGCTCCTGAAGCTTGCAGGAAATATAAGCAATGAGAGGTGTTAAGTGGGAGTGTGTTAATATCATAGAGTCATTTAGATTGAAAAATATCTTATTGGGTAGGCCTTGAAGAAGTCCTTCCTTTAATTCACAGCTAAAATGAGGTGCAGATGCAGGATTATTTTCTCAAAACACTAACACTAGAAACTGGATTGATCTCAGCATACTAATTCATCTTAAGCCTGTTGTGTCACAGATTTACATTTTTTGGGGGTAGATGAATCCAGATTGTTTTTGTGCTTTTTTAAAAAAAATTCCCTGATAGGTGGTATAGGAAAGTTTGATGTAATTTTGTTTGTTTGTTTGTAAACCTAATGTTAGAAGATTAGGAACACCGCTGCAGTTTCCGTTCAAAAAACATTTTTTAGATCATTTCTACCACATGGTTTAGAAACAAAACGTCTGGTGGTTTGTCAACTATTCCACTTGTCCGTATGTTTTTCCGTTGAGCATAGTGATTATTTCCTTGAGCATAGTGATTATTTCAGAGATGCTACTGAAGAGAGTCTTTTGCAATTAATGAAGCTATTGTTTCTTGTCTGTGTGTCATGATGAGTTGTCACAATGCTAAATACAATGAGCTTTAAATTAGTCTGAAAAAAAAAAGTAGTAGAGGAAATATACACTGATGATAATGTAGTGAATATACCACAGTATTCAAATAATTGTGACGTGGAGCTCTTTTTTTTTTTTTCTGTGTAAATGTGCTTCTCTTAATGTTGGTAGCAGGTTATGAAATGGAAGTGTGTGTCAGGTAAGCAGTTATGTTTTATGACGTATTTATGAGGAACAGTGTCCACAGCATTTTGATATTGTCCTGCTGCCTCTATGCTAGAGCACTGTGCAATCTCTCAGTTTCAGTTTCTGCTGGAAACTGCCTATTAATTTAAGTCTCTGATTTAAGTAGGGTGTAGATACAGAGCTTCACAGAAATCCTGCCAGTGGAATTTGAAGTAATAGAATGTTCTGTAATAGCCTAACATTAAGTGGTTTTTAATATATTATTAACAATTTGTTATTTAAGAAGACATTATTTGCCATTCTCCCTAGCCTTCCTGCCACTCAGTTTGGTTACCAAACTAGTTTTCACTCAGTTTTGAAAAAGAAATGTGAGTTTATCTGTGCTAAAAATCTATGTGACAATGCACAAACTTTCATATTACTGCTCTATGTAATACTATGGTATTTGTGGTACTGCACAAGTCTTTGAATAGCCAGGTTCATGCTATGCAGAGAAAACATCTGATGGTTTTGTATCTTTCTTCTCCTATAAACTCACTGCTTTCCTATTGAAGTAGATTATCATCCCTGAGTAATTACTTTGATAAAAATGTACTTTTAAAACCTTTTATTATTCCCCTTCTGTATTCTGTACCTGGATGAAAGACAATGTCACTAAATAACATAACTTAGTAGGGTCAAGAAAGAAGTCGGGGGTAATTGGAGTGGAACCCTGCTAGCAGAGTGCCAGTAACTCCTCAGTCTTCATTGCTTATTCCTCCTCTCTGTAGAGCCAGAAACCTTGTGTAAAGATCTCACCCATGGAAGTCTTGATTATGCAAGAATCCAGACTGTGCTGGTGCTTGTGGGATGATTTATATGAGGGTTTTGTGTTTGAATATGGATTTGCAGGATTAGTTTTCAAATATCAATACCTGTGTAAATGGCCATGGACTGCTGCTTTTGAGGCGTGTGTGGCCTTACTGCAGCTGTGAGTAAGGACAGTTTGTGGGAGTAATTAAATTAGCAGGATTTTAAGCCTTTTGACTCCATCATGAGCCCGTGTTCAAAGTGTGCTTGCAGTCTTGACTCTGCACACAGGGGTTCTGTGAGTGATCATGACATGTGCACTGAGCCCCACTGTCTGCAGCGTAGTGGGTGTTTATGCCGGAACCACCTGTGGTCTGAAATGGAAGGGCAGATCCTGAAAATCCTGAAGATCCAGTTGAGGTAAAAAAAAATCAGTCCAAATCCTTTCCTTGAGTGAACATAGCTTCCTATAAAGTCTCCCAGTTCCAGGCAGTTGGAGCGGAGCACAGCCCACTGTCAAGATGTTGCTATTAGAATCCTTTAACTTTCAAGACACTAGTGGCTTAGGGTAGTCAATTTCTCCTTTGTGGAAGTATCTAGTCTTTGACAAACAGTAAATAATAGTCTGTCAGTCAGTGATAAACTGCTTGATCTTGAACTGCAAAGTGGTCAGAATGGAGAATAGTATAGAATTGAATGAGACCATCAGTAGAGTCATGAATGGCTAACGTGTCTGATTTACCTACAGTGTAATGGCTTGTGGTCCTCTGAGATGCTTAATGTTATTGAGCCCTGATAATTTTCACAGATTGCTTAGGTTTGTGGTTGGTTTGTTTTTTGTTTGTGTTTGTTTTTTGTTTGTTTTTTTGTGTGTGTAATTGTTTTTCAAGGGTAAATTATTTGGGCAAAAATGTTGTTAATTGCTATTTATTATTAGCAAAGTAAACGACATACAATAATAACTTCAGGAGTATTTTATTTTAAAATATTTCAGTTTAAAAGCAGATGCGTCTTTTCATCTGCCTGATGAGCTCCACACAACCACAAATCCCAAGTGATATATCTGACACTTCTGCTTCCTTTGTTGTCCAGGGTGCACCTCCTCTGGTGAGTGAGTAAGCTTGTGGGAGGCCGTAGGCATTTCACTGCCTGGACTCTCCCCAAAAGGGTTAGATGGTAATTAGTGACTTGGAGGTTCGTCAGGAAGAGATGGGACAATATTGTCTACAAGATGAAGAAAGGCTACCCTCGACATTCAGATTGTGTTCTTGCCTCTGGTGCAGCAGTTTTGTGTGATGCTGAAATGTGACTTAGGGTTTATTCTGGTGGTGGCTTGGTTGAGCTGGAGGCAGATGTCTTCCATGAACTTACTGTTGTGACTTGCCTCTAGTCCAAAGGATCTACTACAACCTGCTTTGGCTCCTTAGTGCTGTCCTTTCTGTCACTTAGAGCCACACTGCCCACGCTTACCTCTGCAAGTGGCTTTTCACCTCTGTTTTCATCAGGTTTGGCTTTTTGTCCATTTTCCAGGGACAGAGAGAAGCAACCAACTTGAAATCGATTGAAGTTGATGGCTTTTCTTCTTCTTTTGATGTGAGCATTGCAAATTATATGAGTTTTGTGATACTTACTGATGTTTTAAGGGATATTTTAAGTCAAACCTGAGATAAAACCATATTGCTCAGGCTGACTACATAAGAGTTTTGCCCTGCTTAAATAGCTTTATCCGATACCAAACTATTCCTGCTTCTTTCACTGAAACAATTGAAGAATAGATTTGGGAGATGCTGGATAAGACCCACCTCTGTGACTTAAGAAGCCCTACCATCAAATATGCTCAAACGTTGTTCATTTGTAGTGGCCAAATACAGTTCATTTTGCTTTCCTGAGTAGGTGTCACTACTGCCTGACTGTATTTTTAATTCAATTATTAACGTTTTGAATTACTTTTTTTTTTTTTTTTCCCATTTGCTGCATTGGTGATAATAGAGTAATTGTAATTTGTAGCTTCTTGCTGAGATAGGAGGTTGTTTTGGTGGAGAAATACAATTTGAAGAGCTGATTAAAGATGGGAGGAAAAAAAGTGTTCTAATCTCGTATTGTTTGGAACCTGTGGTCAAGAAAGCAAGCTGCACAGAGATCTGGCGCCATATCTTCAAGGTCTTTAGGTGTCTTTGGCTACTTAAATTACATGCAAACAGTGAGAATTAGTTGTCTGCATTAGCTCACTGATTGCAGATTGCGGTGGAATGATAGGAACTGATTTAAATTCCTGAGTTCCAGCTCATGGTATCCTACTTCCTTACCACTAAGTAGCATTTTCTTACAGACTTTCATTCCACCTTCCTCTTGAAACAGAGCGTTGAGATGCCCCTATTTCTAATATCTGCTCTCTCAGAGTTTAGGGTTGCTGCTTTACTTTGAATTAGTAAAAACTCCAGTGCTGTCAGCAGTGATGGGAGGGTGTAGCCAACTCCCAGAAGCTCTTTTCCTGGGAGCATCTGGAGGCCCAGAGTCAGGCACTGGGGAGCAGGAGGAACAGAGGCTTTACTGGCATTTAGGGCCCTGAAGGTCTGGTTTGTACATACACAGACAGTGCTGGATGTATGTATTTTCAATCTGTGCTTTCATTTTTTCTGCCTTACAGTGGATGGAATGGGCATTGAATGATCCATACAATATAGTAACCAGTGATTTATTCCTCTACTTGTAATTTTCATCTTCAGAGCAGCTGAGAGTGAGTGTTGCTCCCATTTGACGTGTTGATGGGGTTGTGATAAGAAACTCTGGTTAAGCACTAACGATGTAGGAGCTCTGATAAGAGACCTTGGTTCACTAACAGTGTATCAATAGGGTGGTGGAACACTTTCATGTGATGCAATCAGGCAAGATGGTTCCTCAGTGTCCTTGAAGATAAGGAACTAACTGCAGAAGATCCAGCCTGGACCAGTTCTGTGGCAGAGGAGAGAGTGTCAGTAGACTATGGAGCATGTGCAAGAAACTAAGGTCAAAAGTTTAGTCGTGAAGAAGACTCTTACTTCATCCTTGGGACCCCTGATGACCACACCACAATTCACTGCACCTGCCCAGAGGAGAGGAGACCTCATTTGCATGAGAAGTGGGGATAAATATTGCATAGGTGTATTGCAAAACTTAATGAATATGTAATACTTAGATCTATATGTGATTCTATGCTGTTGCCAGAGGGTGCACACATTTGTGGCGGGGATAGCCCCTTGTGTGTCCAGCACAGAATAAACAAACCAACTTGATGGTCTTAGAGATTGTGGAGTCTATTTTCCGTATGTCAGACGTGTGTTCAATGACATATATAAAAAGACCTATTTTTGAGGCAGTTCCTACTAGGTAAATGCATGAAAAATTGTTTTCTCCCTTTAGCATGTATCCTCACTCAGTGAGGATGAACCTCACTGGACTGAGGAGGCTTTTTGGACTGTAGTCTTCTGTTGTTTTCTAATCACTAAAAAAACTTAATTTAAAATCTTTGTATATATATCTAAAAGTTTTGCTCTATGCCACATGTGATTTTTCAAAATAGAGGAAAACAGTTTCTCATATGTCATTTTCAAGTAGGTGCATGCAGTTAAATTCATACTGAAGCTTGTTAATCCAAATTATATAGTATTTGTAAACCTCAGTGGAGATCCAGGTTTTGTCATGTCAGTTTTTTACACAGAGAAGACCAGCCACAATTCTTCTACCATATCTTGGAATCTAAGCTGACTGGATAAACAGAGGGAGGGATGGGGCATAGCACTAATAAGCCACTTAACCTTAGCATGTAAGTCTTTGGAAAGTAATTATTGTGGAAGCTCTGAGCTTCATGAAAAAGCTGTGCCTATTGCACTGACCTCTGCGGCATTTGAAATTTTTAACAAGGTGAATTATACTGTGGAGAACAACATCCTGCCTTCAACCAGGATTTTGAAAGTCTTCCCACTGCTCCATGCAGGAAAAAGGTGAAGGCTGTGAAATTAGATAGTTATAAAACATTTTCGGCAGAAAATGTTGGGCCAGAAGAGTGTTGGGCTTTTTTTGTTGTTATATTGAGTCAACAAATTGTATTACTGTGACTTCTATTCCATCTGCCTGAAAACTGTGAATTTCTTGGTTTGGTTTCTCCTTTTGATTAGAGATGTGGCTACAAGGAGGGTTTTAAAGCTCCTCGGAACACCCAAATAGAAATGGTTACCTTTTTTTTGTCTTCCATGTTTTCTCTGAGCATCATTTAATTTCCTGAACAACTTATTTTGTTTATGGTTTGGTTTTTTTATCCCTCCCCTTCAGTGTACTCCCATCCTTAAGCTGCTTAACATCCATCCTCCTCAGTTTTCAGCCTCTTTGGATGGCTCCTTTTATGATTAACCAATCAGAACTCATAGCAGTGATGTCAGGAACTTGTGTGAAAATGTTTACTACTTTATCTCCTGCCCTTAATGAGTTGCCAGTCACCCTTTTCAGAGTCCTGCAGATCCTACTGATGCTCAGGGCATCTGTTTTCCATCCTTGATATGCCAGTTGTTGGCTGTCAGGTTTTCCAGATAAGTTGCAGAATTTGCCTTACCATAATAGCAAGATTAAGTTATTGCTTATCAGGTTTTCCGTGCTCTGAGAATACACAGCTAGCTTTAATTTAAAAGCTGCTGTATAGCTCACCTGTATTTTAAGGAGAGCTAGGAAAACAGATAATCTGTTTTGGTTGTTTTCACGTGGGAAACACTTGCTTTGCCATTTCTGGAATGCCTGGAGTGTCCCATCACTGTAATAGAGTAGTAATGGCTTTGCATTTTCTGTCAAAGATGAAAGACTAACAAACCATTATTTAAATTACTATTTTTTTTTCCAGTGAAAAGATTTTAGTATTTTCCCGTGTGCTCTGTCTTGGCCAAACGTCAGCTCTGGTAATGCTGTTTTGTCTGCCCCACTGTTTGAATGTGTGTACAATGTTCTTGTGCTGTCGGTCCTGCAGTGTGGCGCATACCATTTCAGGGCTATGAGGTATCTACAGCTGCAGGTAGTACTCAGAAGTGCCACCAGAGTTGAGAGAACCAGCCCCAGTAGCACTCAGGTAAGCAATGAGGGGGTGATGCTGAACCCTGGTCCACCAATGCCTGCCTGTCGCAGTGAAAGGCAGCAAGATTGAGGTTTAATGGCAGATGGGATGAAGACTCAAGTTACTGAGCTGTGTTTGAATCTTTCTACTTTTAAATTGTCAGGGGAAATTTGATTCTGGTTCCCCAGGTACTTTTATATAGTGAAGAAAATAGAGTTAGAAAGTTAAGGAAGTGGTGTGTCTGTGACATGGTTATCTCTTGGAGCTGAGCTCCAGGTCTAGGTCACCACTGAATTCAGTAGGGAGTCCTGTCAATAATTAACAATACAGAAATTATCACTTACAGGGTGCCATAAGCTTGCAGAGAGACATGCTGCACTCTGAAGGATTTTCATTCCACAAATGGGTGTAGTGAGATTTATCCCAGCTGTACAGATTAGGAATTCTGATTCATGGATTAAATATGTTGATGCAGTTTTTAATGCAAAGAACTGCCTCAGCTATTTGCTAGTGACAGACCACCTGCCTTCACTGCAAGTTCCAGATACTTGTGCTGAGGTTTTGGTGGGTACTGGTCCTTCTTGCTACTAGTACCTGGAGGTACCATTTTACTACTTGTAAAGTGCTTAATGCTTTTGTGTAACTTTTTGTTCTCTTTCTGTGACTTCCACTGAAGCAACATTCTATATGAAAGGGAATAGAATAGGTCTTTATTCTGTATATATTATTGACTTGAGAAATTAATCCCTGCTCTTGGATAGTAGCTGAGAGTTTTACTTTGTTTTCCCTAATGTCTTGCAATGTTAGCAGTGCTTGCATGGTCTTTTTTTTCTCAATGTCAATAAACTCTTAATTACCAATGGGTCAATAATTTCATTGCATTTCACACTCTTGTATTTGCCACATGTCCTCGCCAGTATTTAACAATGATACATTACCCTTTGTAAGCAGTTACATACTCCTCCTTGCTCAGCATGCAGAATCAGACTCGTGTGTTTGTGGGGGAAAAACACAGGAAAGGGTCAACTAGAGCCTGAGGTTAATAAAGCAGCCAAAGAATGAATCTTCAGCTACTGAAGAAATGCACGTTGTCTACTTTTGACCACTCTTTTTATTCTTGGGGCTAAGTGACTGTTTGCTTTAACCATTGTACTTCTTGTTTAGCTGTTCTTTGTTCCCTTCCCTTTGCTTTTGTCTTAGCTTCTTCCAAAGTCCCACCTGGGGAGAAAAAAACATAGCTATTATAGAGCTGTTTACTGCCATTGCCCTGCTCAGCTGCCTGGTATGTGCATTTGTGCATTTTCCTCCTCTGCAGGTGTGTCTTGTGTGTTTGGTCTCTGTCATCTCTCCCTTACTGAGCAGTGCTGTCTGTTAGCAGTGCACCACTCAGCTTCATGCCATCAGGTTGCATTCACTGGTAGCACTCAAGCAGTGGTGCTCCCTAATTATTAACGTGGTGCCTCATGTGGCATTGTGCCCTACAGCATTGCCCTGTGTCTCAGGTCCACTCACCCACCACAGCATCGTGGTCTTTTGTTGCCCTACACACTGACTTCATGGCAGCCTCTCTTTGTCCTTCTCAGGTGCTTCTAAAGAGTTCTGCAATTGTAGGAGTTGGAGGGTGAAATTGTATTTGGTGAGAAGCAACTTGGAGCACAGTGAGAGCTGCTTGTGTGGAGTGGGAGGGAACTAGGACCCTAAGAAAGGCAAGGAGGCAAATATGAGCAAGGATGTGCCAGGCTGCTTGGGGAGTCACGTAACAAAAGAGTACTTGTTACTCTTTATTTTGAAGCATCTTTCCAGGTGATTTTCATGTTCTCTCATGGTGAACCTGACCAGTGGGTGTCATTGACTCAGTGCATTGAGTTTCTGGGTCATATAAAAGTTTGGTGGGAGCAAGAAAGCTGATAGCTCTGAGAAAGGTGGGAACTGCCAGGTGTGTGGTCTCTGTCCTTAGACTGCAGCAGTGAGTGCTGCAGTAGACATCCCTAAGTAGTTGGAAGTGTAATGTTTAGGTTTTAATCTTTAGATTACACTTGTGTGTTAATGGGTAACTTTACTGTCCATCCACTCAGGCAAGGTTAGGCTGATTGTCTGAGCGAGGTTCAAATTCCGCAGTCTCTTGCATTATACCATTTACTAAATGGCGATGTAAAAGGCATGAGAATAAATCCATGCAGGGTATGGCCATAATACAGGATAGAAGGGGAATACAATATTCATGAGGCAACAGCAGAGGAGTGTTGCTGGATCAGGGAATGATGGGGAGAAGTCCCTTACTTAGCTCGCTTGAAGACAGGTTGTGGCAGTGCTTGCACAACCATGCGTGGGGCTCCTTGCCTTTCCCAGCCTTCCTCAGGTTGCTGCTATAGGGGGGCAGATAGTGACAGAGCAGCTTGTGCAGTTGTTAACTTTGAACAGAAGAGAGTAGACATAGGGGGCTGTGAAGCAGCATTGAAGTGTTGCCTTGTTTCTTCCCTCAGCCTTTGAGTGCAGAAATAGGTAAGAACAGCGCTGGGAGATGGGTGAGGTGATGCAGCTCTGAAGCACGGAGGATGCTTGTGTTACATTCCATAGGATTCTTTGTGATGACTGTTCATGTCTGACATGGCTTGAGACTTGCTAGTATTTTTTGTTTTCCCCAAATATTTGCTGCAAGTGCAGAGTCTAGGTTAGTAGGTGTATGTGTGTTTGATGGATGTGCTAAGGGTAGTCATTTCTGGAGCAAGTGAACTACTAAGGTGAGTGGGGAAATACAGAGCTAAAGAGATTGCATCAGTGGAAAGCTTTATGTTTTGTGTGATCCAGATGTTTCTGCAGAGCAACAGAAAAGTCAGAACAAAGAAAGCTTTAAAAGGGAGGTGAACAAATAAGGAGAATCTTAACTGAAATTAAGTTGTGTCTTGGGCAGAAAAGAAGAGGAAAAATGCTTTTCCAGCAAGGAGGGAAAAAAATTCTGCAAAAAGATCTGTGAGGTGCATAGAAGGATCATGGGCCATGCTGGAGCAGTTGATTACAACCCAGGTTGAGTGAAAAATACCTTTGAAAGGAATACATGCTGGATTTAATTTTTATTTGCTTTTTCGTAATTCTTGGTAATTTTTATGATATTAATTAAGAAATACTGATGGGATGAGAAATTTAAGTCTATCTGTATATGTTTATCCTGCACTTCTGAAGTTATATGTAAACTGAGTAGCTTGTCTGTAAGTTCTCATGAAGTTTGTGCTTCAGACACTACTATTCCTTTGTTAAGTGGAGTTGAAAACGTAAGGGTCATAATTCAGGAGTATTAGGAGAGCTTTTGCCAAGTGCCGTGACTCCACCTCTTCTCAGGGCTGCAGGGTTCAGAGCTCAGCAGTCCAGAGGATGTCCATGTCCACCTGGGAAAGTTCACCTGGCTTGGTAATGGATGCTTCTGCCCCAGAGCAAAGCAGGAACAGATGCTGGACTGTGTATGCTTGCAGTTAGGGATAGTTAATAAGACTTGGGGAATGCTACACGAGTCCACTCTTGCCCGTCTTTGTACTTACTTAGTTGTGCCAGCTCCTGCACAATGATGTGTGATAGTCTTGATTTCATGGAACAAAAATGAAGAAGGAATATTCTAGTCCTCATAGCTTAAGTGGAGGACTTGAAAACATGAATGTTGGCTTGTGCCCCAAATAGCAAATAAAAATCCTTTGTGGGTTGTTGTTTTTCAGATGCCTAATTAACTATGATTTTGGGGGCCCGACTAATGATT
This sequence comes from Ceyx melanurus, assembly GCA_024611195.1. NCBI lineage: Eukaryota > Metazoa > Chordata > Aves > Coraciiformes > Alcedinidae > Ceyx > Ceyx melanurus. The sequence continues at coordinate 21,049 of JANHGL010019162.1, read as the reverse complement.
TTTAAATGCTAGGGAGAATTATATATCAGCTTATAATGAGGAGCTTTTTTTTTTTTTTAACTAAGGAAACTGCAAAGGTGAAGGGAATAGGAGAAACAAAACCAATCTGGGCATTCCTTTATAGGTCGTATTATTAATTGAACATTTTGTCTTGGCACCCAGCAAGCATCTAGCACAAACACACTTGCTGAGCCTTATGGACAAATGCTGAACATCTCCATGATTTAGTATGCCCAATTGGATGAAGCAGTAAAAATGTGTGTGAGATGTTTATTTTTTCCTGTCTCACTCCAGTTTCTATCTTTGAATGTTACAGTGTATCCAGAATGAAATGGCAGAATGTGGAACTTGAGCAAGCGGATCCAAAAATGATAACAACAACAAAGTAAACCTATCATTAGAGAAATCATGTATTTTGATAGTTCTGTTTAGAAAACAGAACAAGTAAAAATACTTATCTAGTGTTGTTCAGTAAATGCTAATGGGTCTAGCATGTGATAATGTGTTTATTTTTGCCTTAGGTTTTTGGTGAGTGAACATAGTGCTTTCATTAAAAAAAATCTGTTTTGTGCTTCACTTGTCAAACAGGCCATTGCTGCTGAAAATCTTGTAATAAGACGATTGAGTTTGTTGTTCTTCCCCACCTAATCTGTGGAAAAATGCGTTGGCTGACTGAGTAGTTATACTGTCAGTAGGTTTTGTTAGTTGAGTTCAAATTCTGCTTTCTCTTCTGTTGTGGAGCAGCAGACCTACATGCTGGAGAAAAGCCAAGGTACCTCTGCTGGTGTGGGGGCAAATGGGCTGGTGGGGCTTCCAGTGGGGTGTGGTCTCTCTGCAGCATAACCAGGAGGAGCATACGTGTAGTACGCCTTCATGTGAAATCATGGCTCAGCCTAGATGAATATGAGCATTCTCAGGGCTGTGAAGCTTAGTAAGTTCTTTCCCAAATATGACTTAATCATTTGATTTTAGGTGATGCCTAGTATAGCTGTGTAGTCTGTCCTGGGAGATTTCTCTTTCTACTTCAGATCAATACTTTATTTTTCCTTAAAGAAATTAGAAACTCTAAAAGCTCTGAGAAGGAAGTTGTTTTCATTCATGAAATGCTTCCTTTCTACAGGTGTTTCTTAAATACTTCGGTAACTGCAAAGAACAGTTTAGCTTTCAGATAGTTCAATAAGTAAACATCTAGGCTTTGTCATTATCACCTTTTTTGGGTCTAAAGTGAGTTGAATGTATCAGGGAGAAAAAGACCACACTGGTCTCTGGACTAGGCATCGAGCACATGAACATGATACAAAAGTATTTTTAAATCAACTGCCAGGCAAGATTCCTACCTTAAGATGTCCTGTTGAAGGACTAAGTAGGTTGAATGATTTATTTTATGGATTTTTACTTTTATACTCATACTCAGCAGATTTCTTACTTTAGTTGCTTGAAGGTTTGCTTAGTTTTTTTGCTTGCTCTTTTTAGCAGCATCTTTTAAAAACTGATACTGTAAAAGGCCATAAAACTTACATAAAAGCATCTTTTCCCACTTGAAAGAGTAAGTTGTTCTATAAATAACCATGCTAATTAGTCTCTGTTTGTATCCCAGTTCCCTCAGCAACTTTTGTTCCCTGTGAGGTGATGGTGGAATGAGAGGCGGCAGGTGCTGACCCAGCAGCCAGCCATGCTTGAGCAGGGGCACAGCTCTGCCAGCATGGGGATTGCAAATTTAAGTCTCTCTTCTACCCAACTTTTCATAAAACTTCTGGATCATCTGAATGATTGTCTTGATACTTTCCCTTTTCCCCGTTCAAATGTTGCTGAAGTTAACCAACAAATTCAGAAGTCAGGTGGACGGGACGGGTATGTCAGCCAGTGCCCTTATTTAAGGGGCACTACTATTTTGTTTGCTATGCCTATTTAAAATACATTCATTTCTCCATAGAATTGCTTGCTGACTGCTGGAGGCCTGCCTCTCTGGCTTCTCCAGCCTTTCTGGTCTGGCCCAGCCCCTGCTTGGTGGGGAACAATCTCTCCTTTGAGACTAAGGGCAGGCAGCTTCCTGCAGCTTCCAGACCTCTGTCCTCCTCCCAGCAGGCCTGCCCATTTGGAAGCCTAGCTGAGACCAAACTATAACCCAGAGTGAGCTGTCAAGCTGGAGCAGACAAGTTCAAGGTTGGTAGGGCACAATAGAGGCAAGTAGTTTGTAATAGCAGGGCTGCTGAAGAAGAAGAAACATAAAAGCAGAGAAAAAGGTAAGAAAAATGTATGTGGAAGAGAATAGCAGAGAAAGACAGACAGAAGTTTGGACGTATGAGAACAAATATATGATAAATCAGAAGGGCAATCAATTAAGAATGAAACATTCAGTGAAGTAGACAATTTAAGCTCAGTCAGTTGGGCAAGATACTCCAAGGAGCTAACAATTAATTAACATGGGTGAAATTATAATCTCAGTTAAAATAAATTATCAGATGGAAGAAGATCACTTGACCTAATCGAGGGTCCAGTTTCAGTGGAGGTATGAGAGGCTGTGAAACTGTAATAGGAGAGGGCATTTTCCTGCCACAAGATAGGAGGAATGGGAATAATTTTGCTTTAGAGATGACTGTTCAAGTGATGAGATCTGGAAGTAGAGTGATGAAATATGTGGAATACAGCCCACTCACTGCAGCTATCTCTGGTACCTGTCCTACTTAAGAGCTGTGGTAGGGAAAATGTCCATATGGTTAGCAGTAAGAGAGGAAAACAACATTTGTTGCTCTGTTTTGTGTTGTGTTTTTTTGGTTGGTCTGTGTTTTGGTGGTTTTTTTTGGGGGGGGGGGGGGGGGGGTTGGGTTGTTGGGTTAATTTTCTTTTTGGCTGTGGCACTTTTTTTTTGGTGGTTTTTTTTAGGGGGGGAGGAAGGCCAATTTTTTGCTTTCATTAGTAATCCTGTTTGTTAGCAAGACCATATGTACTGCCTTAATATCAATACAAAAATAATTTACTGTTCCCTGCAGATTATCCTCAATGCAAAGATGCAAAAATCTTTTTTTTTTTTTTTTTTCAGCAGTACAAAAATAAGACAGAATTCCCTTTTCAGAGCTTATTTAAAAATAAATGTCTTCAGCTAAAATAAAAGCTTTCCTTCCAGGTCTACACTAACATGGTAATTATAAAATTTTGTTTTAACTTCTCAAGAACTCCCACATAAATCCAGCTGAGATACAGAGAAAAAGAGTGATTCTACACAGGATGACAGTCAACTCATTTTGAATGTAAATGAAATCAGAAATACCCACAGAGAAGTTTATTTTTCCGAGATTTACAACTTAATCTCAAAACAAAATGATTTTAGATATGTGCTTTGGTAAGCAAACAGATTTGGAAACTGAAAAATTACTATCTTGGAATTTTTTTTTTCCTTTTTGCTAAACTAAACCTGCTTATTTTAAGTGCAGCAAGCAAGTTGTCACCCGTGAAACAACCAAATCGCTTTGCTAGCCACAAACCACATAGCCATTCTTAAACCAAGGATTAAAAAACCTTTAATCTTTCCTTAAATTAGGGTTTTTTTGTCCTTCCTTTCCTTCACCCAGCCTAAAAAAAAGTTATTTAAAAGTATTTAGATGATAGTGTAACTTGATAATACAGACTTGTATACAGAAATGAAGCATTTTCTCTTAAGAGTGAAATTAGTCACCTCCTCCTCTTATATTAGTGCTATTATTCAACAAGTAAATGCTTACAATTAAATGGTCCCTTAAGTTATCTGCTGGGAAATGTATGAGCTCACTAAACGAGAAAAAAAAACCCAACAAACCAGCAAACCAAAATAAAGCCCAGGATTATAGACTAAGAAAAGTCATAGAAAATAGTATTGTGGCATCGCACTATACTACCTAATAAAGGCATTCAGAAAGCAAAAATGGTTCCCCTAAACCTGGGCAGAAGATTGCATGAATATATTCATTCTATGAAGAAACAATGAGAAATTGTACTGGGAAAGTAATGGAGAAAACAACATATTTACCATGACATTAGCCTATATTCCTAAACATACACTACTTGATACAGAAACCACCCACATCAGTAGAACAGCTTTTGACATATAGATAATGAATTTTCTGTTCTGCCTTCCTATTTTGTTGGTTTCTTCTATTTATTGAAGTCATCAACTTTTCACAGGAACACTAAAATCAGACCAACACAAAAACCAGGAAGATAATGGCTGGATTTCTGTGGCAAATAAATTGTCTAAGACCAGCACATCAAGCAGCCATTTCATCATACAGTGTATCTTTGTTTGCTTTGCACAGCTCTGCTGTTCCCTTAGTTCTTCAGCTTCTTCTTATAAATACTCTTCTGGGTAACACCTGATACATTAATTTCTATCTGGGGATAAGACTGTTTTGAAACCAACACACAAATACTCACATAACCCTTCCTTTGTATTTCCTCCAAGAAAAATACACTGGGAGCAATCTTAATTGTGAAGGGAAAAATTTCTCCTCATTTATACTGTGGCAATCATCACAGTACTGACATCAGTAGGTAGATTTGTGCTTTTGGTATTTTAGCCAAAAGAGCTAGCTGTAGCACAGGTTGAAGTATATGCAGCACCAAGTAACAACTTTGCAGAACCTGCTCGGTCCCCCTGAGCTTCCTTTACTCCACTGAGACTGCTCTGACTTTTGTAAATAAGACTGCAGATTAATATGTCTGCACTAATCAGAAAAAAGGGAACTCTGGAATCAGAGAAAGAGATGATGACAGGTCTTGTTTATATTCCTTTTGAAATAAATGGCAAGCAGGATCAGGCCGTGTGTACTGAATTAAGACAAACCCTATACACAAAAGGTTTAACAGAAATAGGCCCATGGTTAATGCCCCAGCAGTGGTCATATTGCTGTTTTCATGACACCTACCCCGTTAAATGCACTTCACAGCTCATGAGTCAGCAAAACCAAACCACAGGTGATGGCACTGGTCATTTGTCTAGATATGTGAACATCACTTTTTCAGAAGGGGATCATGTGGCATCATTAGTGGAGTTTGAATAACTCCAAACAATCCTTACCATCTCTTCAGTAAATGAAGTAAATCCTTGGTTTTCTTACCTTTCATTAGTAATACAGAAGTCTTATTTTCATTACGTGTATCTTAAGTGTACTAAATTGTGTGCCTGAAATTTTATGAAGGGAGATAAAAGATAATACGATAAAGTGTTTCAGGTTATAATGGTAAAAGACTCATTTATTTGATAGTACTTAGCTATTCTGCCTGTATCATAAACAAAGATTATGGTATAATAAATTAACCTTGAAGGAAGTAACTGAAATTTACTGTTTGTGCTTTTAGAGATTTTGGTCACAATGAAAATGCATCTGAAATAGAGAGAGACATAAGCTGTCCTTTTTATTATTTATATGTGTCAGCTTTCTCAAACTCAATTACTGTTTCTTCAGGAAAAAACCTTGCTGTGAATAAACTACAATGGGAGATGAAGAACAAAAACACAATAGTTCTCCAAGACTGAAATCTTTCTGCTGTTTTTCATGCACCACTTTGCTAAAAAGCACATTTGCATACAAAAAAATGTCTACTCTGACTTTAAAAACTACCTTAAACAAAAGGGTCTAGTAGAGCCTTTGATTTTATGATCTCTTTTCGACAGCTCCAAGATCTGTTCACACCAAACTGGGAGGAGTGGCTGACACAGCAGCAGGCTGTGCTGCCATCCAGAGACCTGGACAGGCTGCAGAGCTGGGCAGGGAGAAATTTAATGAAATTTAACAAGAGTAAGTGTAGAAAACTTCATCTGGGGAGGAAGAACCCCATGGATCAGTACAGGCTGGGGTCTGATTGGTTGCAGAGTAGCTCTGGGGAAAAAGACCTGGGGGTCCTGGTGGACAGGGGGATGACCATGAGCCAACAATGTGCCCTTGAAGCCAAGGAGGCCAATGGATCCTGGGATGCATTAAGAGAAGTGTGCACCTGGGAAACCTGAGCTGAAATGCAGATCAAATTCTGGCTGAAGCTATATAAAATGCACATTAAATTACAGGCTAGCCCACCTCATTCAGAACACATACAGACACCCATATACACATCTTCCATGGGACTAATGTGCGTAGGAAATTAGAAAACTGGTGTTTTCGGCTGCTTCTGGTATTCTTGGCAATTTTAAAGACCTTTGCCCTTATAAATCCCACTGCCATCCATGTTTTCAATATCATCACTTTAATTGTGAAATAATAACCTCAGGAGGGAATGCTTATCAGTGGATTCTGGTTACACTTCAAGCCTGAAGTCTTAGAATAATGTTACAGTGCCTACAGTACAGAAAAACGATCCATATGAATAAAACTGCCAGACACAGAGGCCTCCATACAGATGATTGAAAAAAATGTGTATGATTAAAACACATGATTTGTGCTGAAATAACCTCCCTTTCTGACATCATGAACTGCTAAGGAAGCAGTTTTAAGAGAGGAAGTTTTGAATGTATTCATTTACATCAGCTTGCCATTAGCTCACTTTTTTTCATACTATAATAACTAGTTCAGATTCACTGAAGAACTCTAAATTGCTCTTATTTTTTTTCCCACTTTTTACCTCCAGAAAATCATGCACAGAAGAAAGTCATCACCTGTATACAGATTTAGAATACAGAATGATTACTACCTATGTGAATTAAAGTTTTCATACCTTTTCTAAGCATAAAAATATAAAAGCTTAACTAAGCACTGCCACAATGCTTATTCACAGAAAAACCCATTATTGATTAGGGTTTTGCCAGAATAAACTTGGGAGAATTAGAAAAATTCTCTCGTTACATTACTACAAAAGGCTTCAACAGTGTAAGAAAAATCAAACAAACCATAAATGTGTCTCTTTCCCTACACATGCCTTGATTCTCTCCAGGTAAAACTACATGACCTTGCAGTCAATGCCAAAACACCCACTGACTTCCACCCGGCTGAACTGCACTTTCTACTACTTCATGGTGAAAGAGGAATACTCAGTATACCTGGAAGGGTTTTCTTCCTCTGCTTTTTGAACTTACTGAAAAACCCTGTCCACTTTCAAGTCAACATTCTCAAGTTGAGTATTTGTAACTACATTAGCTAGGTATATGGCATTATTTCTTAGTATTTAGAAAAGGTATTTCAGGACTAATCTTAAACAGACTTTACCACTGTGTCTTGCTTTGTGCAGCTTGCTTTGACTTATATGAAAGTAGCTTCATGGCAACAACCAACTTTCTTACAGGGCTGCTTTGTTCTGTAGCAACCTACAGCTCCTGCTGCAGAAAACAATGCAGAACCTTATTTGCCAGCCTACCCGAGGAGCAACTTGCAGAATCATACTCTTTAAGAATAACATATGACATAAATTGCAGCTGGAATTTTACTGCGTATAAATTCATTAACAGTTCTTAAGGAAGAAGTTTGTATGAGAGAAGAATGTTTATTTGTTTTAAAAGATTATAGAAAGTTTGTCTGCTGGGATAATGGTCTGTCAAATCTCTATGCAACTGGAGACTTACCCCTAGCTCATGAAGAACATACAATTGCCCCGATTGGAAAACAAAAAGAGTAGCAGACAAGAAAAGAGATAAGAGAGAAGCAGACCAGCAGGTAAGAGAGTAAACTAGAAACATTAGGTACTCCACTGTGTTTCACTAGAGGGATTTAGAAATGCAACTCAACAGGAATGTACAACCCAAGTGTGCATTTAGGGCACAGCCCTCGATAACATCACAGACAGTAAAGTTTGAGAATGCACTATGTGAACTGGGTCTATGCAGACAGCCCCAAGCCTGCAAGTGGTCAGATTTTATGACATCTTAGTCCTTAATAACCAACTAGGTCATGTAATATTTATTTCAACGAGTGTGAAAAATTCAATGGAAAATTATATGGTCTTTTGTATGTAAAGGGTTAAGTTATAGCCTTCGTGAGCCATTAGTCGGAGATTTATTGGGGGAGTTAGTAAGTCTATAGTTCAATATGTGATGACTGAACAAGGACCATAGGTGCAGAGACAGAGAGAGAAACTCAGTCAAATGATGCCTCTGGGGCTTTGCAACATATGGCCCATCAGTCAAGGGTCAAGCCCCCTCACAAATTGCATGCACTTTACATAGCCATCTGCATCAATAAATTACTAGTCTTCAGTGGCACAAGCACTAATGCATAAGATGAAAGGACCACCCCACTTACAAAGAAACGGTTTCTTTTTCATTATTATTATTATTATTAATTATTATTAATTATTATTATTATTATTCACTTCTTACATACACACTGACCTAGTCCTTTCCACAACAAGATTTTCTCACAGACAGATGTACTAATAAACACACCTCAGATTGTTCTTAGTTTTCTCCTTCCTAAGCAAATACAATCTTCTACTAGGTACGATGGATGAGGTGTAGGAAGTCAGAAGTTGAAAACGTCTCCATTTCAGAAGGAGGCCTGTTTTCATCTCTATATTTTTAGAGATGCCCAGTCCACGATCCATATTGCAACTACTGCCTGAAGAAGGTATGTTTTTCTGAAGAGCAGACACTGACATTTTTAACTTTCATACTTCCACTTACATCGCAGCCCAACTTTTTATACATTAGATTACAACATCTACATCAGCAGACTTCCAAGTGTGATCAGCTGTACAGAAGATCTTATTTTGAATAATCAAAATTATCCCTTTGCTGCTGTTATGTCACTTTATCAACTACCTATGGTAAAAGAAAATGGAAAGTACCTATCTAGAACATGCATAATGTACCTGTTACTCTTAAACCAGACTATGGATAATGCTTGAAATAAATGATGCAACTCTTCAGTATCACTGATTTGTTTCAGCTTTTGTATTGCATCAAAATTTAGAATGCATTTGTATTTTTATATTTTTAGATAATTTAATTTCATTTTAGTACAGAAAGAGATGGATTGCCACACTGAATACAGAGGTATTGACTATTGCCTCTTTTCACCTGAACACATTATATAATCCAAGTTTTTTAAATAATTCCTGCTTGGTGAACTATATGAAATAAGTTGCTGTTTTCAGACAGAGGCTCAATAAACAGCTTTCTACATCACAAAATACTCACCATATCTGGTATTTATCACCATGCTGTATCAAGGAGAATCCTAAAGACTGAATGAATTCCAGAAAATAACCTCTATGGGCACTTTGAGACTATACTAAACCAACACCAAGAACAAGCAAAATCCTTAACTTTCCTACAGTAAATCCTTTATCAAAAAGATGAAGTTATTTTGATAATTAAATAAATGAATTAGGAAATCAAATGAATTGGTGCACTATCCTAGCACAGTGAATTTTAGCATTCTTTTCCCTCTGAAATGGATCTGCAGATTTCTCCTTACAAAATATATATCTATTGACAATGAATTTAACTTTCTTAGTTCCCTTATAATAATAGTCATGTGATCACTGGTTAAACATGGCTGCTAGGCTATATTTACAGTCCTCAAAGGCAAAGCAATAATTTTTTATGTTAATCTTAACTGGAAACATATGACAGTGTCTCATAATAAAAAAATTGAAAAGCATTTATTTGACCCTTATATTTGAATCGAAAGATGTGTAGGCATTGAAAAAGAATAAAAATTAAAAGGATAATTACGTGCTACCTTAAATTCTAGTATAATAGTTTCCTGCAAAATATTACATTATTCTGGGATAGGTATTATTTCTAAAATAAAGATTATCTTCAGCTCCATCAGTGAGATGACAGAGAGGAGCCAGGAAGTAGAACTTTGAGCTAGCATCACCTCCAAGCTGCCAGATGACAGGCTTACTTTTCTCAGTGGGAGACTCACCATGTTGAAAAGTGGCTAACATCTTGGAAGGTCCAATCATAAATCTGTACAATACTTGGGCCAATGACTTTAAATTATGACCAGTATGGTGAAAGCAATGTAAGAGAGAGGCAAGACGATACTATAGACCTGGGTAGGAAGAACTTGCATTTGTTTGGCAGCCACACTCGACGGCAGTCTCTTTTTATTAGGATTATGGATGGAAATTCCAGTTTATTAATGCCTCTGTCTGCAGATGGACATGTATACAGGTACATGCCCATACAGACAGAAGGCTTTCTTGATACTGTTAAAACTTCCACATGATCCCCCCCTTTGAGTCCTGAACACAGGCACTATGGAAGGCTGACACAGTCATGAAAGGTCATCTGTTCACTGCCACTCTTGCTGATGGAAGATTTATTTCCATGACAGAGCTACTGTATGCATTATACAAGTTAGTGAACGTAACCATATTTCAAGATACATATTTTTTTTCCAGCTAAAGACAGACTGTACAAAATTAAAGCAGTGAAAGTTACCACACAGGCAGCCTCAAGGAATTATATTTCTGTAAGGCTGTGATGAAGCCAGACAGAGAAACAGTATTTTACTGAATAACCAAAAACTCTTTGCAAATCTTACTCATACACAAGATGAAGTTTGAAATGTGTTCTTTGGCAAAAGAACAACCTAAAGGAGCTGCTACAGTTTATAGGGTTTCCTATAGATGAGGTAATGCGTTCTTTTACTTGGTTCTTTTTTTTCCAGTGCAGTTGCTAGGTTCCAAAAGGAACTATTTTCACAGTTTCTGCTTAACCTATGTTGCTGTAAAGGCTAAAACAAGTCTGATGAACCCGTTTCCTTTACTCACTATTTGAGAAAACAGGCAGCTTTGTGATGGTTTCTTCTTTCTTCTACCAATGGTGCTTTTGAAAAAGAACACCTTTAGGGAATTTCAAAGATTTTTTTAAAAAATCTTTTTAAATCTGAAATGCAAAGATTTCAGGAAAAGTCTTGGTCATTAGGGCTTGGTTGCCTTTTTATCCATCAGACTTTCCATTTCTTCACACAGGAAATGATGAAGTACTTCCAACTTAGAGAACAGAGACAGTAAAAGAAGCCTCTCTGAAGTACCCTCCTAAACATGACCCAGACAGACTCTAAGGACAGGAGACTACTTCATCTTACAGCCTTTGCCCTCTCTTAAGAGTGTAAAGATAGTTTCAGATATCTTAATTGTACTTTCAGTCTGTCCACTGAATTACTGGCTCAACAAAACCTTCAAAAAATATGTTCAATACTTTTTAACTGAAGTTTTGCCTCATACTTCACTGGAGCTCTTACAGGATTCCCACTTTCTTCCTTAATCTAGCCCATTTTCACATCATCTCAGATAATGAGCACTACTACACTGAAGCACATATCACAACCGACTTTGCTTCTCTGGAAGGACTATCACATTGCTGTAAGGACAGTAAGCAGAGCAATGTAAGAAGTACGTACCAAAAGGTGACAGAGAAAATGAAAATACATAGCCACTCAGAAGGAAAAAGAAGTATGTTGCTGTCCTTTTTGATTTTTTGTTTCCATGTGGAAGGAGAGGGTTGTCTGAGTGCAGCTCCTAGCAGCCAGCTGTCCATATCCCAAACCCCACCAATACAGCTGCCACTAATTGGCACCCTCGGCAGCCACCGCACTCAAGTTGTGGATTGAATGGCTTGTCAAGTTTGCAAAATGAATTGACCTCTTTTTCACCCCAAGGAGTGTCCTGCAAGGTCGGGGTGGAAGGAGGGTGTGGGGAGGCTTGCTCAGCTGCTCTTTCTCATTACAAAACATAGCTGCCTTCTCTCTGAAGGGTGGCTTTTGCCCTCCTCTCACTGGGATTCAGTGCAGGGTTCAAGTATGACCCATGCTGCTGCTCACTGCCAGCTTTGGCAGTTTTATAGTGCAGCATAAAGTTTACAAGAGGGTCTTGATCTAGATATCTCACCAATACATAACTCTGTATTACCTTAAATTATACAGGCAGTTTTCTAGTAGTTTAAAAGAGAGCTCTCCTCTGAGAAAAGTTCTTTATCACTTCTTATTTCCTAATTGGTCCAATTCTCCCAATTACATATTTTCTTGACAAAGAACACTTGCACTATAACATTGATTTTTTTGGACATTTTACAATTCCATGTCATAGAAGTCTATTTCATTTTGAAGCAATGTATTTATATTACAATGACATTTCCAAACATAGTAGGGAAACTAGACAGCAAATAATGCCACGGAAAATCATATTTACTTCTGTTGCTTTGCTGTTGTGTTTGCTGTTTCTGGTTTAGTTTTGGTTGTTTCGTTGTGGTTTTTTGTTTGGGTTTTCTTGGTGTATGGTTTTTGTGGTTTTTTTGTAGAACCTTATCAATAAATGAACTGATGAGTTTTTATTATATCAGAAGAATGTTTTTAAACACTTCATTAACACTCAGATATACCATTATTCTTTTGATCAAACACTTGGTGCTAAGGAAACACTGCGACCTGCTCTGTGAAAACCTTCAGAGATACTATCAAATCTTAAAGAGATAAAATAATACAATTATGTGAAGTGCTTTGAGACAAGAGGATGGTGATTTTATTTCTGACCTATAAATGATCTTCAGAGCAAAAAATCTACTGCAGATCATGTTTATGTAATATTTAACACACCCACTGGCATTCCAGAATTTCAAGACCAACTGTTCAGTTTCTTTGAAATGATGCATAAATGGAGTTAAATGGCTCTCTATTGAGTGATTCAATGCAAATGGCATCAAGGATGACAAGGGACTACCATAAACAGTTTGACCCAGGAAACATCCCATGGGCTGTTCTGCTGTCCAGCAATAACAGAAGTGAAGACAGCTACCACACAATAAAAGAAAATGCCCAAAGACCCAGATGGCACAGCTGTAAAAATACATTCCTGACACCAGCACCTGGATTTTACAGCCACCACCTGTCATTCCATGTGTAGCCATAAGTGCTGGCTCTGAAATGGCCAGAGGCAGAGGTAAAACAGAAGTCCCTTTGCCACTCAAGAGTGATGCCAGACTTAAGTATAGAGTAACAGATTTCCATAAAGAGAATGCCACCTAATTTATGCTTAGTAATCTCTGCTAATAAATATCTATCTTTTTGTATTTTATAGGGGAAATGGAGATAATCAGAAAGTACTTACTTACTCAAAAACCAGCCATGTTTGGCTTTAGCAACTCAATACACACAAGACAGTTCTTCCTGCAGTGTCCAAACATGAACTAAGTTTATCTACATGCTTCCAACTCCAATGTTCTGTCTGCTTCATCTCACAAATTGCAGGAGCAACCATGCCAAGTTTAAAACCTACGTCATTTCCTTGCCATGCTAATAAAATATTTTTTCTTATGCAGTTCCTCTAATTCATGCAAGCTGTTTTGACTGTGAAGCAGACAGCTGCATTGGGAATTCTTCTGGAACCTGCTGCTCCACAGCATTTAAGGGCACTCTTTCCCTTCTCCTTGAATACCTTTATAGTAGCATGTTTACCTGTGGAATACTGAGCACCAGCAAGCCATTCAACAGGACTTTTTTCTTCTTCGCTTCATATCCATTTGTATCTTATGACACCATTAAAATGGCCTACCTACCAAGTAAGGTGAGCATCACAGCTAATGGGTGATTTTGTGCTGCACAAACACTAGGTTTTAAGCTTCTCAGAAGATTTCTTTACAAGCTCAAGACCATAAGAGAAACATGGTTGGAAGGGGAGGAAGCATCCTTTACCTCAACAGCTAAGAATGCTGGAAATCCAGACACAAACACATATTCTTGACCTGATGAAAATAACTTAAAAAACCCTTAACTTTATATGTTTATACTATAATGACCACAACACGAGTGCTTCAACTATTAATTAAAAAAAATCATTTGCTCTTGATAATGTCCATAGAAATAATTTTGCTAACATACTCTCTTCTGGTCAAAGGAAAATGATCTCACTTGTCTGGCCCTTTCTTCTCCTCCAAATCCTTGTTCTTTTGAAGATCTGGCCTCAGCCAGCTGATAATGATGTATCCTCAGACTGAAAATAACATGGAGAGTAAAAAGGGGGAGTGGGGAAAAGGTAGGCATCCCCTTTACACTTTTTCCCCTCGGGAAAGTAATTTTCCTCATGCTCCTAATTCTAATTTCAGAATACAAGGGATGCAACTAATGTACCTTTCTGTTGCTAGAAGTATGAAATAATTACAGAAGTGTGACTGAAATGAACAGTGATGAATTACCATGTTGTCAAAAAGGCTTAGGATGTCCAGAACCAACTACTTCATTCACAGCGAAGGAGAAAAACAGGACAGAAATCATTCCATTAGCAGAGGTGGGTTTTTTCTTCCCTTTAAATGAAAGACCAGGCAAACAAGACATACTCTGTGTCATGGTTTGTCAATCATGACCAGCAGCTGGTGCTTAAAATAAACCTTATGGCTTGAAACCCACTTCCCTGTAAAGAACGACAACATTCATCCCAATGTGTTGCAAACCTGAAACCATCAGACAGAGCCTTGGGAGATGGACAAATAAATGAACATTAAATAGCTCTAAAGAACATTTGTAACAAACAAACAAAATAAAACAGAAGCAACAAAACAAACAACCCTCTCCCTCAGGTTTGCTTAAGCTTTAAACTACAATTAAGGTTCCTCTTGTGATGGTCATCTAATATTTTGCTGGTTTTCATGTTACTTAGCCTGATGTTTAAGCCCCATAGGTATTTCCTTACGTGGAAAAACAAGCAGGACACAAAAAAGCAAGCATTAAAAACACCTCCACGAGTCTTCAGCCATGGGCTAATTTGCTCTTAGAAGAGAAAGACTGTCTCTCAAGGCTGAGCAGCACAACCATCTGCTCAGGTTGAGAACGAGGAGCTGAGCTCAGCAGCAGGCAGCCATACGGTTACTTACTCTTCCTTGTCCACCAGCAGGAGGTCCAGCACACCACAAAGGTTCAAAGGTAACAGGAGGACTAGCACCTGGACGAGGCAGTCAGCTAGAAACATTTCCACTTCAGAAAGGCAGGAAAAGAAGGGTTTAGAAACTAGATATCCCTGGAGAAAACTGCATTTGAGCACCCTCTGGCTGGCATTCACTTCAGGAAGGGAGAGAGCCCTGTCACAGAGCATATTGTATAGCTGCTATGGGCGAGCAGGTGCTTATCTGCTCATCAGGGCTCTCCCATTAGAAAAGCTGCTTGAAGACCTGGCCCAGGTGACCTCTGTAGGGTAGGTCAGCAGGCAGGTGCACATCAAGGTGATGAATGCACATGGTACTTGCCTGCTATTAAATTGTTCCCAAATGGGCCTTTCTCAAAAGGTCACAAACTTACTCCTTTCATGATCCCATTGAGTTTTGTTTTTTTCCATCTCTTACTAGTGTATGCCTCCCAGGCCAGGTCTATGTTAGCATCAGTTCTACAGCAAATGATTTACTGAGCCAAATTTACTTGTAAGTATTCATGTTACTAAACCAGAAAATGAATAAATATTCCTATGTCACAAAAGGAAGGATAAACACTATAGAATGTCAGAGAATAAATACCCTTCCCTCACAAAAGGCCAAAGCTCTCTGAAAACCACTTTTAAATTTTCTGTGAAAATACGAATATTTATAGATTGTTTTTAGTAATAAACCTCCGACCAAAACAAAACCTAAGACATGAGCCTAAAAAAAGTCATTAATACTTTAAACAGAATGGTTATCATCCAAATTATCTGACTAGATGAAATGGCTAATTAAATAATCTCCAGATACATAAATGGGTAACTCACCTTAATTAAGCTGTTCCTAATTATTTTGATGATCATCAGCATAATGGCATGCAAAATGCCTGGTATGTTTTCCTCAATCCACAAAAAACTGCAGTTCTTCCTTCAGCTGCTGTACTTAGAAATCATTATCCCAGTCATTTGAGGTGATATCATCGTATTCCATTATACATTAAATATGGCCTTAGTAGTCTTCATGTAACTGCATTTCTTTGTATACATCACTTCAATTAGAGGTTGGAGGAAGCATCATCTCTTCTAGTTAGCTTCATAAACTAGGTAAAATACTCATCACATGCTATAATAAATTGAGTAAAATTTATGCCCAGCCTTGATGCAAATCAAATAGGCGCTGCAAAATAATCTATTTTAAGAGGGATGAGTATTAATGAACACTGAAACATAACCCTATTTACTGTGTTTTGTTAAGCCTTTACTCTTTCTAGCAAGACTGTTAGTGGAAGTGCCACCACCTTCCAGGGTGCACTTGTAGGGGTGTGAAAAGCTATTCTAAGACTACTTGTTCCTTCTAGGTCACCAGGAAGTAACCGTGAACAGAAGAAGGACACATGCAGATCTCACATGTCTAAGAACGTGAAAGATGCTAGACTAAATGCCAAACTTAATTAAACAATTCTCCTCCTTAAAGAATATGCATTAATTTATTAGAGAAGTTTTCGGTTTTGTTTTGGTGGGGTTTTTTTTCCCTAATGGTAAGCTAGTGCAAAATAAAGTTGGCCTACAATGAAAAAATGTCACAACAAATATTGAAAGACAAGCCCTCTACTTTGCATCAATATCAGGCATCCACAGTCTCCAGTTCAGACTATGCTCAGGCCTCAAAATCCTGACTTGCTGAATAGAAAACTTTTTTCTCCCATAATATTGAAGAAGTTGATGGATTTTATTAGATCTCCCTTTGGGAGGTTCTGTGGGTTTTATAAAATGTTTGCCTGAGTTGTAGTATTGCCACTATTACTTTACCATCAGACTGCACCTCAGAAATGCTGC
Organism: Ceyx melanurus; assembly: GCA_024611195.1. Taxonomy (NCBI): domain Eukaryota; kingdom Metazoa; phylum Chordata; class Aves; order Coraciiformes; family Alcedinidae; genus Ceyx; species Ceyx melanurus. The sequence goes on along the minus strand of JANHGL010019162.1, from coordinate 4,402 downwards.
CGAAATCCAACCACTGAGCCACTGAGGTGCATTTGCTTATTACTTTGAAGACCTAGTAATCATCACACAGACACAGATCTTTAGAGATTTAAGCTAAGTGAGTCAGTGTGTTAATTATATGCTAAGGGAGTACACACAAGAAATGGAAAGTAGTAGTTTATTGCTTTCCCAAGTTTCTCAGGTAATTAGAGCAGCTTCTGCAGACACATGGCACTGTACCAGAATCTATCATCACAATAGGCTTCACTGGAAAATGCACAGAATTAATTTTTTAATGAAAATCCTCTACTGAGTGTCAGAACCAAATTCACCTGATAAATGTCACTGAGCAACGTCATTACTGGCTCATCAGCAGAGTGTTTAAAGCAGATGGTAGAGCAATGCATCTTCAGCACTACAGCCTGTTAATATCAGACACCTCCCATAAAAAAACTAAAATTGGCCCTCTGTCAGTCAAACATGACAGTACTTTGGATTTCTCCCTCATGATATTCTTTAGCCTTGAGGCAGATATGACAGGCGCCTTATTAAATTCCAAAAATAAAACGTAGCACAAGAAGGCAGTGCATTCCAATGAGACAGCAGACTTGTTAAAATGCAACATGCATAAAACTTACTTCATTTCATTTTAGCTACGATCAGTTTCATCTTTTAAAAAAACCCAAGAAGCAACTTTAGAAATGTGGTATTTGTTGTTTATGAATTAAAACAACATGTCATGCCTTATATTTCAGAGTCGTTAAAAGTCTTTATTGGCAAGGCATAGATATTGTAGATATTTTTATTAAAATAAAAGCTGGGATTTCTATTCTATGTTCTATGTTCAGTGCTTGTGTTGCATGATTATTGATCCCAATCTTCACAGAAGGCATGGAAGCTAAGTATCCTCTTATACAAGATCACCACTAAGGAAGATTGTTTTACAAGCATGGGGACTAGTCTGTACAAACCATGTTCTCCAGCTACATAAAACAGGAACACAAGGCTTAACTAACTTGAAAAGCTCACAAGTTAAATGGAAAGACCTTTGAGAAAGTACAGTTTGTGCACTCACAGGTAAAGGCAACATTTAATATTTCTCTTTCAAATTTAGCTGCACATCATAATTTATACAAATTATTATATAGGTTAGGATTATCAAGACATATTAAGGCAGTTCTGAACCACATTAGAATTCAGACCTGTAAATCACATAGGTTGCTTCCAAACTAACATAAGATAAAATCCTGAGTGCTGGACTTTTCCTCCAAGGCCAACAAAATCAGCATTTTCCTTATAGTCTTCTATATATTTCTTACATAACACATGAGATTATGAGGATTTCTCCCACCATTTCAGGCACAAGAGACACTGCCTGAATGCTCACAATAAGCATATGAGCAGTGGGACAATTCCACCAAACATCCAGCATGTTTTCGAATAGATCACATCACGCATTTGTTGAAATTTTTGTAGGATTCAGGCCAAGGCTGTATATAGCTGGTCCATCCCCATTTGGGAGAGTTTGTTTCCTTCCTAGGACTATTAAAGGTTATTACATTCCTCTGCAAATATCCAGAGAAAGATCATAAATGCCTAACTAAATGCCCTGCACCATTCGTTTCTGTATCTTAATATTGCACAACCTTCAACTTCAGAAAACAAGGCATGATATTAATGCCAAAGTCACATATTGCTTCCCACTTCAAAACTGTGGACAAATAGATGCCTGTGGTGAACATGGCCTCTGCTCTAGTTTTTTCCACACGAGTTTTAAAGTCAAGTGAGGTTTAGATGGTCATGAACTTAATGACAAGAGACTCTATTCTTTTCCAGGCCTTTGTATGTGTTGTACAAACAGCCTCTTCATGTCTGCAACACACTATACCCCTCTTTTTTTCCTGCTGTTTTGCCTCCTAGACATTGAGTCCTATGGCTTTGCAAAATACATGCCAAAAATCTTCTTTCACTTTTGAAATAAAATGGGACTGATTTTAAACAAATGCTTTCACTTTGACAACACATTTGCACAAACAAACTGTGTCAATGTTGATGTGGCAATAACAGAGCAAGACAACTGAGTTCTGCACTTCTCAGGAACTGCCCTCAAAATGTCAGCGACTGTAACTCTTGCCAACACGCTCTAAAAATGAAACGGCAACGGATTCATCTTTTCCAGTGCAAGTCCTGTATGTCTGCTTTCCATGTACAGTAGGTTTCAAATGCTGACTGTACCCTCATCTGAAACCTATTTTAGGAAATGTAACCCAAGTGTTACATGATGCATAGAATGACATTTTCTATTGCCAAAAGCATGCTCTAGAAGCAAGGAGAGGGAAAGGGAGTCTATTCCCACAAGGCCTAAATGTTGTTATCTCTAACTGCCAAACACATGGCATCTTGCTGCCACTTCAAAGCATTGCTTTAGTTCCTTGTATGCTGTTACTTTTATTTTTTTCTGAAGCAAATGCCACTTCCAAATTCTACATGACCTGTGGATGTTTAACACCCTGAGAGGCAGTACCAACAGCAAACCACAAGGCAACCCATTCTCCATCACTAATAGATATATACACACATCTCACAGAATCACCAAAATAAAAAAAAAATAAATCTGTTGTGATGCCTTCTCTAGGTGACCTGGTGAGATGCTCTTCTCAGAGCAGGGATAAATTCAAAGCAGGAGTAATTTTGCTCATGATTTTTTCCACATGGGTTTTGACTACACCAGGAATGGAGATTCCACCACCCCTCTGGGCATCAGTGCCCATGCCACAAATCTCCACTCTCACAGTGAAGGATTTTTTTCCCTTATCTAGTCAAAACGTTCCTTGCTGCAAGCTGTGCTCGTTGCCTCCGGCCCTTTTGCTACACACCTCAAAGGAGACCAGGACTGCCTTCTCTGCAGTCATACACCAGGCAGTCTGAAACAACAGTTAGATTCCTCCTTAGTCTTCTCCTCTTGAGGATAGCAGTGGGTAAGAATTATCTCCCCCAGCCTGCTGACTATACACTTGCTCTGTAGCCATGTGCTTTAGGCTTCCCTGAAACAGAAGCCCAGTATATGTATAAATATATATGTATACATATATATATACACACACACAGACTCATAAAGCACAAGTGTTGGGAGGATCAAACAAGACCTTCAAATGAAAGGGTCATGTTTACAATATTAAGTAAAACAGGTCTAAAAATTACACCATGGCTTTGTAAAATACGTGTATTTACCATAAGATTTCCTGGAAATCTTAGGATAAAGGAAGGTAACAGCAGTATTATATCAATACAGCTGTTCATAAAAAACACAATTAAAACCTAAATTCAGATCAGAGCAAATAAATAATCTAAATATACAGGCTCTTGCCCACACTACTGTAAACTGCATTGTTGGTATCTAGTAGTGTAAACTGAAAAGTCACCTAGAGTTGCTTTGTAACTATTGCAAGCCTCCCAGCACCAAAGCAAAAAATAACTTGTCATTTGGGAGCCATAATAATACAGCTTACTTCTAGGAAATCATTTGTATTCCTTTGTACTTCATTAATCTTCTGAGCTGTCCCTTGAACAAGCCTTCTGCAATGCTGTTTTGCCTTCACAACACTTTGGTTTTCAGTAACTTTAAAAGATTTTTGTTTCTCAGCATTATAGCACCTGGCTTTAATTAGCTGTCACACCAGCACTGTCTTTGCATACTTTTATGCACTCACATCACACTACATATGAGCTGCTGCTGCTTTTTTTTCTTTTTTTTTCACTCACATGAGTAATGATAAGTGGGATGAATGTCTCTAATAGGAAAAAAGACGGGCAGAAGTCTGGCATAAATTGGCACAGAAATCATTTGACATCCACCCTTTTTCAGAAGAAAAGGACAAAAGCTAAAATCACTTGTCTTCTGCATGTGTGAGTACAAGCAAAAGAACATTTTAAATGTGAAGATATGCTGTTACTGAGGGAGTGAAATACTAATGAGATGCTGTAACTTAAGTGTGAAACTAGCAGTACCAAAAGCTGTTAAATCTCTGTCTGGACACAACACTACAATTATCGTCATCTTGGACAGAAATGTGAGGTGAGAGATCAAGCTGGAAAGAGTTTCTCATTTACTTTTACTCTTCAATTGGCTGAAACATTTTAGAACAACACACAACCTGCCTGTAACATTTGCCTGCTTGATCACAGGATGGCAGGGGTTAGGAAGGACCATGGAGATCTTAGAGTCCAATGCCCCTGTCAGAGCAGGACCATATAGTATAATCTAACCTAGCACAGGTCATGAAGGAACACATCCATGTGGGTCTTGAAAATCTCCAGAGGAGACTCCACAACCTCTCTGGGGACCCTGTTCCAGTGCTCTGTGACCCTTACAGTAAAGAAGTTCCTCCTCATGTTGAGGTGGAACTTCCTGTGCTCCAGCTTC
>JANHGL010019160.1:0-103871 GCA_024611195.1 Ceyx melanurus | reverse complement strand
GAACCCTCTGCTGGGAGGCCAGGCTGAGAGAGCTGGGGTTGTTCAGCCTGGAGAAAGCTGCAGGGAGACCTTTTATGTGGCCTTTCAGCGCTTAAAGGGGCCTGTCAGAAAAATGGAGACAGACCTTTTAGCAGTGCCTGTTGTGATAGGACAAGTGGTAATGGTTTTAAACTAAAAAGTGGAGAGTTAGACTAGAGACAGGACATTTCTGACACTGAGGGTGGTGAGAACCTGGCCCAAATTGCCCAGAGAGGTGGTCAATGTCCCATCCCTAGCAACACTCCTGGTCCAGTTGGATGGGGCTCTGAACAACCTGCTCTGGCTGCAGATGTCCCTGCTCACTGCAGGGGGATTAGACTAGATGACTTGAAAGGCCTCTTCCAACACAAACCAGTCTATGATTCTACAAGTGAAGTAATATGAGATGATGGCTTCTGGAGCTCTGGTCAACAGACCACATTGTGGTCTGGGTTTCATTCAGATGGACTCTAACAGAGAGGTTATGGGCTGCCAGGAAGGAGCATGCTAAAAGCCAGAAGGTTGGGACAGGTCTGTCCATCCAGAGCTGTAGGTCAGGTCCCAGCTCCCGTGCTCAGCAGGGCTGCCCCTGGACCCTCTGCATCCACTCAGGGACAAAAGGGAGGGTCTGGCCCTTATCTCCCAGCTCATGCAGAACTCATTTATCCCTCTCACTTTCCCAGCTCCCTTCTCATCTGAGGATATTTGCACCACCATCAGCTCTGTCAGAAGCACATCAGAGCCATCCTGTGCTCTCAGGTTGGACATGGCCAAATGGCAGTGAGGGGGCTGGCCTTGAATTTTTCCATGTCTCATCTGCTCAAGCATTTTGTGGGCAACCCTTCCTGCTTTCTCCTTCATGCCTGTTCCTCAACACAGACCAAGGATTACCTCAGCAGCTGGATTTCTCTTGCCCAAGGAGGGTTGTTTGCAATAACTCCCGGTGTGTTATATGCTGGCCCAGCCCAGGCTTCAAAGAGCCTGTGTTTTGAGAAGAGGGGGTAAATTTAGGCCCCATTTTGGGCCCCAAACCTCATTTTCAGACTTTGATCTCTCCTCTGTGTAATGAAAATCTGTTTCTTGTCTTTGGGGAGTCTATTGTAGACAGAAGAGCACGGTGTGGTTGCATACAGAAAAAAATTACTGACTCGCTTTTTAAAACATTTTTTGTTGATGTGCTCCTGGTCTCCTGTTTGCTGGTGGGTAATTAAGTCAATTAACAAGCATCTGTTTATTTATTTCCCTCATTTATGGATGTAAGCTGTTTGGGTAGCAGTTTGTAACAAGGGCCTGCTGGAGCTTGCCTGCCGATACATGAATATTCAAGAAATCACTTGCCTCCCTCTACAGGGACCTGCCTCCTCCACCTTCAGAAAGCCACACACTGGCTCCAGGGTGGGCAGTGATGGGACAGGCTGTGCTGGCAGGGGGCTAGGATCCTGCCCTGGGAGCATTCAGGAGTGTAGCAGCAGCCTGGTGTGCAGAAGATGGAGCACAGCCACTGCCATCTCTCCATTGCCTCAAGGACTGTCCTGCAGAAAATGCCTGGAATGGGGCTTTTCACCAGGTGTAGGCACCCATAAAGTTCTATCCTGAGCTGCATATCAGCATAGCCCCTCAGACATTCTGCAAGCCCTGCTGAGCTTTGGTGTCCCTCATGGAGACCAAAGCTTCAGTATCTGTCAAAAAAAACCAGCCTTGTGGGGAAGTCTGCAGAGACTGGAAAGCAGACCACACCTCCCCTCTGCTTGCAGATGATGGCCTGATGTGCCACCACCCCAGCCACAGCATCCCTCTCCTCCCCAGGCCTGTGCACTTTGCTCTTCCCAGATGGCTGGCAGAGGAAGCACCCCCATGGAAGCAGCAGCTCCCTGGGAATTTGTCACCCCTGGCTCGACGTGGGGCATCTGGGTGCACCTCTGCCAAATCCACCGGTCCTCCTGGGCAGCTGGCTGGTTCTGACCTTCTGGTGGAGGCAGAGCACTTTAGGGTCACCGGAGCAACCTGGACACTGTTCTTCCCAGCTCCCTTCCAAAAGCAGCCGCATTCACGCATAGCCAAAGGGTACAAACCTGGAGAGCGGCATTCCCGTGTGGAAGAAATTACTTCTACTGATGTCTTCAAAGAGTTATTTAATCACAGGGAGCACAATTAAGGAGGCCTAGGAGCAAGAGAAAAGGGATTAGCAGTATCTGGGAAGAGCATTCATCATGGCGAGCAGTTTGCAGGGGCACATCTGCTGCTGACTCCTCTCTTCCAGATGCACCGGTTTTATTGCCGCGTCAGCGGGATGACGTCGACTCCCTTTTGGAGCCGCCAGGCAGCGCGGGTGCCGAGGCTGTGCACGGCTAAGCTCACTTGTTTGCTGGGAGAGGGGAGGAAATGATGCTGAGACACGAAGGCACTGCCAGAACACATCAGACTGCCCTTGCAGTTTCTGGTTCTGACACGAGGTGCTTTCAGCACACAGAAAGCCTGTGGCTGGCACTTGCGGAGCTGTCTGCCCCACTGCCTGGGAGAAGAGGGCGGGAGTCAGAAAATCATGGAATGGTTTGAGTTGGAAGGGACCTTTCAAGCTCATCTAGTCCAACCCCCTGCAGGAAACAGGGACACCTGCAACTAGAGCAAGGTTGCTCAGAGCCCCATCCAACATCACCTGGAGTGATTCCAGGAGTTCCTAACACTTCTTAGGGCAACCTGGGCCAGTGTCTCACCACCCTCAGTGTCAAAAATGTCTTCATTCTCTCCAGTCTAAATCTCCCACCTTTTAGTTTAAAGACATCACCCCTTGTCATGTCACAACGGGCCCTGATAAAAGATTGCCCCAGTCTTTCTTCTGGGCCCCCTTTAAGTACTAAAAGGCTCCAAGAAGGTCTTCTTGGAGTCTTCTCCAGGCTGAACAACCCCAACTCTCTCAGCCTTTCTTGAGTCCCAATGACTCTTCCAAAATCCCTTGCCTTTTGTAATTTAGTTTAAAGGAACAATTAGAGCTCAACTGAGCACTATCCCATTGTAGCATCCACTGGATGGCTGGACTTTCCCCACCTCCCCTCTTCAAACAAGATGACAGAGATTTAGCAGCTTACAGTGAAAATATGGCAGTGCACAACCAGGTGTGCAATGAGGGATGGAGGAGCTGCACACCAAGAAAACTGTTGGCTGATTGTTGCACCACTTACAGGAAGCAACCATAAGAAAGGGATGTGAACGGACATAGAAGGTAGAAAACCTTAGACGGAATCAGAATCTTGTATGTTGGAAAGAACTTTGGGATGATAGAGTCTAACTGCTAACCCCACACTGCCAAGTTCACTACTAAACCATGTCCCTCAGAAACACGTCTACATGGTTTTCAAATACCTCCAGGGGTTTAAACCTCAAGGTGTTTGCTCTTGTCCTGTTGCTTGTTCCTTGGGAGAAGAGATCAACTCCCACCTGGCTCCAACCTCCTGTCAGAAAGTCATAGAGGTGCAGCCCTACCTGGGCCCAGTACAGGGGGATGCTCCCTGCCCTAGTCTTGCTGGACACCCTAGTGCTGATGCAAGCCAGGATGCTGGTGACCTTCTTGGCCACCTGGGCTCACACTGGCTCATCATCAGCCAGTTGTCAGCTAACACTCCCAGGAACTTTTCTGCTGGGCAGTTTCCAGCCACTCTCCCCCCAGCCTGAAGCATTGCAGAGCTGCTCATAGTCTTTGCTTCTGACATGGTGCAGGAGGAACCTGCAACCACCCCATGCTGTTGCTGTCCCAGAAGGGTCACCCAGACAGAAGAGGAGCATGGTGGTGCTGGGCTCACCTGTTCAATTTTGGCCAGTAATTCACAACCATCCTGCTCCAAGAAGAGACTCAGAAAAAGCCTTCAATCTTACTTAGGGCAGAAGTGGGAGATATAATATTAATTGGATGAAAGTTTGTGGGAAGGGATAGTGCACTGGCTGCAGCCCAGAGCTGCTTAACCAGCCCAATTCCATGTGACAATTCAGTGAAGGCACTGAAGAAATTTGCATCATATGGCTCTGGTCAATAAATAAAAGATACACTGAGGGCACTGCAGAGCTGGGACTTCAGGTGTCAATCCCTCACCAGGCAGCAGTTTTAGGGTCTGCCTGGGGGATGTGATCCCACTGAGACAGTCTCTGCCAGCTCTCATTTTATGGCTGGCCATGCTCTGCCCAAGCAGCTGGGCTGCTGGCTGGTGGAAGCAGATGGTCTCTTTAAAATACAACCAGTGCTGCCAAGGGTTGGCTTTTATTAGGGTGCCTCAGCCTACACAGGCTGTGAAGTGGCACCCATCCATCTCCTCTACCACCCAGCCCTGCTGGAGTCCCATTTTCCCCTGTCCCATGGACACTGATGGGATCACAGCTGACAGGAGAAGGCCTCTGTTGATTTTGGCTTTATATTTCAGTGGGGGGAGAATAAAAAGCTTTAGTTTGTCTTAAATTAGTGTCACGAGGTCAGAGGCTGTACAGCCTGGGCCCACCAGCTAACGAGAGTGCATCAAAGGGTCTCGAACTTCCTTATCCCACCTTGCCATCCTCATCTTCCTTTTTCCAGCACAGGGGCACAGTCTGCACATATGGCCCACAGCCACACTTCACAGAGGTCCTACCAACCACGCTTCATGAAGGTCCCACCAGCCAGCTGGAGCACAACACAGCCTCCCCAGAATGCCCCAGGACACAAGGGGGTGACAGCAAAGACAGCCCTCAGCACAGGGAGTGCTGGGTTTAGTTCTTGTCCTGTGCCACAGATGAGATCACAGAACCACCACCAAGTATTGATGGCTGGCTGACATCAAGTGTGGGCCATGGGAACATTTGTTTTTTGGTAGCAATGCTGGGTTAGGACATTCCACCCCACTGGGTGGCATACTATGGTGGATGGGATCTGGTTTGGAAAGTTACAAATATACTGCCAGATTTTGGTACTTGGCCTATTGCAGTGGGTCATTCGGGGGGGCTGTAGCAGGGTGATGACAAGTCACCAACTTGACTACAGAGGCAGTGAACTGCAGCATCACAGCAAGCATACACCTCCAGGACCTGGAGGAATTGGGAAAAAAATTCTTCCACCCACTTTGCCTCCAGAGAAACCATGCTCATAATTGCACCCTCTGACCCCTCATTTAATTATTTTTAAAGTCCCTGTAAGACACACAAATAGACAGTGTTTTATTTTCCCAGGGAAATGAAATTATGTGCTTTCCCTCATGGAAATTATTTCTATTCTGCACCTCTTCCTCAACCCCACACAATTTCAGAGATGGCTGATTTATAGATTTTGGAGGCTCTTTTTTCCTCACTGCTGCCAGAAATGAAACAGATCTTAGATTAGCTGAGATCCTGCCCTGGATAGGTTTCTTGGCTGCAGAGTACCTGGGTGTGGGGCTTGCTGCACACTGGAAGGCAGAGAGTTTGCTGAGCACTCCCCATATCCCCCATGGACAGGGCACGTAGGGATGATGGTGGGAGAGTCTTTTGAACAGCTGTCTCTGTGCACACGTGGGAAAGCTGCAGCAGAGGAGCATCCCTGGCTTCAAAGGATGACAGAAATGACCCTGTTTTGTGAAGTAGCTCTTGAATATGGGACACACCAGGGACTGCCCAACTGAAAAATGCAGCATACCTGAGGTCAGCTGTTTGGTAATCAAGGTCAACTTTCTGAAGGCAGCTTGTCAGCAGCCTGAGGAGGAATTGCTTTCAGCATCTGTCCCAGATGGGGTCCATCCCCCTGCTTAAGTAGACTTGGGCTTCTCATACAGATTGTGGCTTTTGTAGAGCCTTTCTGCTACCTGCAGGGTGATCTCAGGGTGCTAAGGAAAAGACTGTTCTAGCAGAGAAAGATAGAGTCTTCTGCAAGGACACTGGCAAAATGACATGGGAAGTGTCTCCAGAGAAGGACAATAAAGCTGAAGGATCTAAAGCACAAGTCTTGTGAGGAGAAGCTGAGGGACCTGGGGTTGTTCAGCCTGGAGAAAAGGAGGCCCAGGGGAGACCTTCTCATTCTCAACAGATCCATGAAAGGAGGTTGGAGCCAGGTGGGGTCAGTCTCTTCAACCAAGCAACAGACAATAGGACAAGAGGAAAAGGCCTCAAATTGTGCCAGAGGAGGTTTAGGTGGGACATGAAGAAAAGTTTGTTCCCCAAAGGGGTTGTCAAGTCCTGTCCCAGGCTGCCCAGGGCAGGTGGGAGCCCCCATCCCTACCAGGGGTTTCAAGGCTGTGCAGATGTGATGCTGAGGGTTTAATGGTGGAGTTGGCTGTCTTGGGCTAACAGTTGGACTTTATGATCTTAAAGGTATCTTTCAAGCAGAACAGTTCCATGATTCCATAAGCACAGCAAGCCACTCTCTACAGAAGAAGAGAAGGAACATCCATAGCAGGACCCCTCATTCCAATCCACTTGGGATCAGTAGGATTAACAGCACCAGATGTTGAAACCTTGTAGAGAGGATGTTTTGGTGTCAGGGAAGATGGAAAGCTTCACAGGCCCTAGGAGAAAAGGCAGGACAGTCCTTTCTACTTGCTGCATACAACCAACTGACAGCCTTTAACAACTGCCCAGTGGTCAGAGCTGCTGCTTGAGGTGGCTTTTGGATTCAAAGACACAATGACTGTCATCCAAAGTCTCACAAGAGATTAAAAGAATTATTATTCCCCTTTTTTTCTTTACATGACAAGGAAGCATATCATGACCACAGAAAGGGGCACTTGATCCAAATTCCAGGAACAAGAAAAAAAGATCACATAGTGAGATAAATAAATGGTACAAAAGGAGGATGGAAGACAAAGCAGAGAAAGAGGTTTCTTTGCAGGGGTGGGTGATTACAGTGTCTTCATAATGCAGCCCAAGTGAGTCTCTCTCACAGTTATTACCATCAATAATTACATCTACCTAATGCTTTCCTCTTCTAAACCCTTTACATGCACTTGCATACTGTGGATGAAGCCAACAAAGACACAAAGAGCACTAGAGACAGGATCCAGCACGAAAGAGCCCTTTGAAAAGCACCCAGAGAAGGAGAGGGGGAGAGACACCCTGTCATTGCATCCCTCTCCAAAGCATCTGACCTGCAGCATGGCATTCATCTGAACAACTAAACAACACACAAAAAGACCAAAAAGCACCAGACAAACAAACAAAAACCCCACAGGTTTTGGTTTGGCCATGGAAAACTTTTTCTGTGGGGAAGGGAGATGCTGTTATTCATGTCACTAAACTTTAACTAAACTTTCTGCCAGGGGATGCTGTCCTGTGGATGCCATCCTCTTGGGCACTACCCTGGGGTACTATCCACCTTCTGCCAGTTTTCTCATGTGTGCAATGCACCCAGTTTTTATCAGCAATTTCCACACAGCTTCTTCCAGTGCTCCCTGGTTTTATCAGCAATTTCCACAAAGTTTCCTCCAGTGCTCCCTATGATGGGTAGCTCAGGAGCTGAAAAATCTCCCATGGCCATTTCTCTGGGACATCTTGTCCTTCCCAGAGCATGAAACTCTCCAGAACATGCACATGTTTGTGGCCTCTACCCTGGGATGGTGTAACAGCCCCACACAGGAGGATTTCACTGGCAAAGGGACTGCTCTGGGCTGTTGTTCAGCAGGAGGTGAAATAATTCTACTGGCATAATTTCATTTGGCCTTTTTTTTTTTTTCTCCAGCTGTTCCTGCTTCTCCTCCAGAGATGCAGCTGAGAATTACCCAGTTAAAAGGGAGAGATGTTGGTATTTGTCTTCCCAGTGTCTCCCGAGTGCCCCCCTACCCCCCTCTGAGGTGGTGGAGCCTTTTTCCTGGGACCTGTAACATGAGCAAGACAAGCACTGGCTGTCCTGTGTGGTCATGTCTGGTTTCAAGAACATATCAAAGAGAATGAAGCTCCAGCAACAATCTGCACACAGCCCTGGACACAGGCACAGACTCACTGGAGGATTCTCATCCTCATTTTATCTGTTCTGGCCTCCCATTTCTTGCAAGAGAGGTAGAAAACCTGAGGCTGCCAGGGGTGCAGCACACCATGGGGATTAAGGTCTGGGACACAGGGATATCAGCAACAAGGCAGTTTTCCTGAATTTCCTCCTAGAAGGGACTGAATTAAGAATCTGAGGAGGCTAAAACTAAAAAAGATAAATAAATTTAAAAAGAAATAAAATCTAAAACTGCAGGCACAAGCACAACTGATTGGGGTGTTTTCACATGTGCCTGGATTTTACGCTGGGTTAAAAGCAAACATGGTTACAGCAAACTCAGCCCACTGCTTCCTCACCTCTTACCACAGTTTTGATTCAGACAAGTGCTACTCAAACAGCAATCCTTCCTGTGGGGAGGGTGGAAAACTTGTCTGCTTTATAGTTAGTGGGCAAATCTGATCATAACTCATTCCTCATCCTGCTCCTTGGAGAGGTCTTCTCTATGGGCTCTCTCACAAATGGGGAAGAGGAATGAAGCCAACTACAAACAAACAGAGCTCCTTAAAGCAGCCTGGAGACTCACACATCTCACTCACAGACTGCAAGACTTGTTTCTCTCAACCTCTTCCCTTGAAAGCTTCTTGCCTTTACTAAGGACTAACTGGAACTCCTGTAGTTCAAGGGAGGAGTTTAACCTGAGCTCACCTCAGGCTGATACTGACACTGCCAATGCCAGAAACAAGTGAAGATGCTGTTGCTCACCAGCAGTAAGTCAGGAGGCAGCCTAAAAAGGTCTTGCTGTGTCCATACCCTTGTCACAGAGAGGATGCTCTCCTCCTTATCTAGACTGTGCTTTTGCAAAGAAAGGCTGGACCAAGTGATCTTTGGGGTCACTTACACCTGATGGTCTAAGATTCTATGACTCCCTGCAGAAGCCAAGTTTTTGGCAAAAGGCTCAGCATTTGCTGGGCCTGGGATTTCCAAACAACTTGGCACTCAGCACTGCTTCCATGTGTCTCAGGCAGCTCCTTCCTACTTTGGGCACTCGCTCTCCAGGCAGTGTGAGCTGCTGCAGGTGCTCAGCCTGGACAGGGTGTAGAAAAAAACCAACCCAAAGCACCCAGGGACAAGCTGGTCTCCACCCTCACAATGAGTCCACATCTCATATGACACAGCACACACAGAGCCATGGGAAAAATCAGTTTGGAGCAGGCCTGGGGAAGAAGCAATGAGCAGGGCAGGGTTGTGAGAGGCAGGGAATCAGTTTAGGAACTGGCTAGCAACAAGTGACAAGGCCACTTTCTCCTTTTTGTCCCCTCATCCCAAGGGCTTCCTCCCAGCTTTCTTGGTGCCCAGAAATCCTTACTCACACAGAAGGTATGAGCTTTGCCTTTAAATCAACACTACCATTGAGAGTCCAATGCACCAAATGGCACAAAAATATGCTACTGAGGCTGGCCTGGCAAATACAAAGAGTACTGATACAGTGCTGAGCTTTGAGAGAGCAGGACTGCCTGCCTTCAAGGGAAAAACAAACAAACAAATCCTCTGACAGCCATGCACACACCCCCAAAAAACCCAAAACCAACAAACTGAAGTGGAAAACACTGCACACTTGCAGTACAGCCCTGCCCTCACAGGGACTCTTGTTCACTAAAGGGTACCACCCTCCCACCCCCCTTATTTTGTACAAGTCAACAAAGCCTTTCCAGGCAGCAGGAGAGTAACAAGAAGACCCACTGAACTGTCACACACTGTCTATACCATGGGGGTCCCACCTTCCAGTGGCAGATGCTGGGTGGGCATATCAGAATATCAGCCTCCTTGCATGTTCAAAAGGTCCTTCCCAATTAAGCACAGGTCTGAAGACAAGGGAAGTTGGGTCATATTTCTAGAGGTTGATTATCTGTCTCTTCTTACCTCTCTGCTTGTGGGAAGCTGACTTCCAGGACTCCCTCCTTCTACCCCAGGTCAGAGCAGGCACCCATGCATCTCTTCAGTGCAACAGATGCTCAAAGCTCTTCTCTTCAGCCTCAGGGATGAGCTTCATGGCTGGCTGCAACCTTCAGTGCTGGGTACAGCACAGTACTTCAGGACTCCATGAAGATATAGCTGCCTCAGGACCAGGGTGCAAAAGCACCTTCATTGGGAGACAGGGGGAAGCTGCAGGAGAAGCATTGCAGAAAGCTGTAGGAAAGAGCAGGCAAGAAAAACCACCCATGAGGAGTTTCCAGATAGATGCTGAACCAGACACTCACCCCTCTTTCCTGGCAGGGACTCAGAGGCTTGCTCCTGGCAGGTGAACCCCCTCACCAGAGCTTCAGACATAATGACCACCCAGACCACAAGTCCCACAGTGTAAGGGTGAGAAACGAAGGAAAAATGCAATAAATAACTCCTTTCTGTCTCAAAAGACCCTTAAGAAACCAACATACAAACACCTGCAAGTGATTTCACTAAAAGACTGCAAACAAGCCCCCAGTCAGGGGCTGGTCTACTTATATTTTGGAGGCACAGCTGAGAGCCCTACCCATCTCCTGAACAGGTGGAAATCATTTCATCCTTCACAGCAGCCCCTGCCACTGCTGGGGAAGTTCCACTGCTTTCAAGAGTATCTTCCCTGGGGAAAAAAAACCCTGCATCTTCATCAAGATTGGATACCACAGGCAACAGTTGCAGCTGAAGCGTGCCCCTGCCACGGTCCTCCCTCACACAAATTGCTGCAAATGGCTGAGGAATGGACCAGCCAACATGCCAGGACAAAGGAAAAAAAATGCCCAGGACTGCTGTCTGCTCTGGGCTGCCTAGAGGGGGGAAGCAACACAATGGAGAGATGACAATAAGCCCACAAATCAATGGAGGGAAAGCAGGGAGCATAAACACCAAGATGATTGCTGAATACACAGGGAAGTGGACATATAAGCAGAGGCAGAAGTTTTAATAAATATAAATTCCTGGGAAAACTCTGCCTCAGACACCAGCAGAAGATTTCATAGAATTCTAGAATGTTAGGGGTTGGAAGGGACCTCCAGAGATCATGGAGTCCAGCCCCCCTGACAAAGCAGGTTCACTCAGGGCATGTCACACAGGAACACATCCAGATGGGTCTATCCACAGTGGAGGCAGGTGGATGACTGCTGGCAGGACCAGCTGGACATCTGCACCAACCAAGAAGAAAGGATGGAGCCAAGGACCTGAACTCCATCAGCCCAGCCCTGCCTGGCAGTGGGTACAGCTGAGGTGGGATGCTGGCTGAAGTGGGCAGGGAGTGTCTGTCCCTTCTTGGGCAACTCAGCAGGATTAGCTGCTAGAACACAGCACAATGTCTAACCCTGCAGGAACTTTGATGATAGGAAAGTGGCTCCAAAGAGCCTTGGAAGATTTGCCTGGGCTCCTTACACTGCTGGGATCCTGTTGTATGGCATCAGCATTATTTCTCCTCTGCACCACCCATGCCTGCTCTTTCCACAACCCTGGGCTGGTCCTGCACCCTGGCAGCAGCTCTTCAGTCTCAGGGGCACCAATGCTTCAGGTAATAAATGGGAGGTATCAACACCACTAGAGCCCAGGGGCTACTCACAAGCCAAGGGCACCCCCTACACAGAGCTCATAAAAGTGCAATGGGAAGATAACACTTTTATGAGAAGTTCTAGGGCACTGACCTTGGGGGCAGGCTAGAAAGCAGCTTGGTCCTCAGCCTTTGGATGGTCTTTGGACTAGCTGTCAGACAAGGCTACTCCAAAGGGCACTCTGAGGGACATGATTTGCTTGAAATGCTTTAGGCCCAGCTGCTGGGGACTGGGGTTCACCAAAGCTGCTTGGTGTTACTGAGAGCTTGACACTTCTTTTAAAGATGTGCATGTTCAGGGGTGCAACTAGGCAGAGACAGAGAGGGAACATCAACAACATCCTGCCAGCCATGGATGCTAAGGCAGTGATAGTGCAAGGTGAGCACTGCAGCTGGAGGAATTGGAAGGCACAGAGGCCACACTTTCAGGTGCCTGTGCAATCACCTCTTTTTGTAACTGTGCCTGCTCCACAATCCTCCCTTCACCTCAGGCTGGATTAAAACCAAAGCAACAACTAAAGTGATTGCCCCAAACCTCCCTCCCACTTGCAAGCTGCATTTTCTGGGACAGAAATGTCTGACAATATATCCCCCGAGGGATGCAAGGATATCTTCAAATGTGATGTGACAGCCTCTCCTTCCTTCATTACAGGCACTGCTTCCCCAGAGATGACCCCCACATTTATGTCCTCAGCTCCAGCAGGAGTGGGAACAGGCTCCAACTCCGCAGCGGGACCAGGACGGATTCTAGCAGGCAGTTGGTAGCAAAGCCAGCATCTGACTCCATCCTACCCCCTCCTAAATCCCTGACTCTTCAAAATGCCCTTGCACAGGTGGTTGAAGAGCAGGGCCATGCACAGGGTGAAGTGCCTGGAGGGCAGCAGGGTGAATTCAAGCCCCCAATGTCCGCAGAGGCAGCTCTGCAGTGTTTGAGAGGAGCTCCCTTCCTCTGCAGCCTTCTGCTTGCATAAGCAATGTTTATGCTATTAAATTCCAAAAAAGCAATAACATCCCCAGCAATAGATGCAGCTCATGATAGCTTAGGGAACAGATAAGAATCCCAGAGACATGTTATTCCTGTTCAAAGTCGTGGTCACAGTGACCTCCAAGGATATTTTAAAATCAAGCTGTTTTCGCTCTGGTTCTTCATTTGTTTGTTGTTGCTTTTTAAAAACAAAACTTTCAAAGACCCTCAGCCCTGCTGTGTCTCTGTTCTTCACTCAATTTCCTTTTTCATTTAATGAGGCAAAGACCAGTTAACAAAAAAAAGGATCTCCATCTCCTGACATATTGCCCTTGGCCCAGGCACTAGTGCTCCCCACCCTGTGCTCAGAGCTGCTGCTGCAGCTACCTGGGCACAGAGCAAACTGAAATGGAAATGTGAAGCAGAGTCTCTGCTGACAGAGCCTCACAAGTGCCCCTCAGAGCTCACTGATTTGGAAGTTCTCACCAAAATGAGAGAGCAAAGAGCCAACCATGAAAAGAACCTAGCAGAGAGAGAACTCGTTCTCCCTGCTCCCAAGAGATGAAAAACAGCCTTTTGAGGGAATGTGTTTGCACCATACAGGGGTCCAGTAGTGACAAAGCCAACCAAATGAGAAAAAACAAAACCAGTAATAGAGTCAGTTTATTTCCCATTGAACACTGAAGCTTGGTCACGTTACTGCTTTGGGGTGCAGTAATCTCTGAGCTAGCCCCAGAGATGGGACCTGTGCCTGTAAATTAGCACTTCTTCCAGTGAGGTCTCCATCATTGCAGATGCAGCTCCAGCCCCTAATCCTGCAACACAACCCTCAAGCACCCTAAATGAGGGCCACAGAAGAAACTTGCTTTTCTCAAAACAGGCTCCTTCCTTCCTGAAGGGATCCTCTAATGGCAAGACCAATTTCACACCCCCACGTCTCCTGCCAGATGGGACAAGTCCTGGTGAGCCCAGCCAGGTCCAGCCTGTCTCCTAAAAGGGATAGAGAACAGAATGGGCAAAAGACAGGCAGACTGGGCAGCCAGTGAGCGAGCATCCCAGCTGTTGAGAGAGAGGGGATGGGTGGTCTCACAGAACCCACAGCCCACACTGAAAAGCTCCACATCCCTGTCCCCACACCATTTATAATGCAGAAGGGCTGCTCCTGAATCAGCAGACACACACAACTTCATTCAAAACCCCTCTGTGTAATTACAGATCCATGGTTTCTTTTGGGCTTCCACTTATTTAATCATCCTTTCTCATCTGCATTTAATATCCTGAGCTCTGTCAGAGGGCAGAAACGCAGCCTTTACATCCAGAAGGACAAGAGTTCCCTGCAACAGCTGCTATATTTAACAAAAAATGCACTGGGTTGTCATGACAACCCTGATTTCTAAAAATAGAAATGCCATATACAGCACAGCCGAGAGCACAGGCAGTGCTAACGGAAGCTGCTTTATGAGAGCGCTGGGGAACGGAGTAAACTTGCATGCTTCGTGGGAATTGCTATCAAGAAAATCGTGCATAATCACCCAGTCCTTTACTAATTAAAGCCTTGATCCGATGCAAAGGATCCCCATTTCCCTTGGCTCAAATAGTGATCAGTGTTCTCCAGAGCCTTGGCTCAAAAGCTGGGGGGACAGTACCAGGCTGGGCCGGCCAAGCAGTGATAAAAGCTGAAAGTGGTTTCTCTTCCACCTGGCACTCACGTGCTGTGGCCCAGTGTGGCCAAGCCACCATAAGTCTGGCATTAGGGCAGGTTCCAACTGCTGAGGTAGGTAGGTCACCTCCAGACAGCAGTTCTCTTCAGGTAAGGCTGAGTGTTAATCTCAGTGCTCACAGCTGGTGCTCAGAGGAGCATCTGGTCCTGCCCTGTTTGCTTTAAATGACCTACAGAGCTGGTATCAGAGCCACGCTCAAGACATACAAAGGTGTTTCTAAACGTCTTTTTCTCCCTCAGCCAACAAAACCAGGTCTCGGAGCACTAAATCAGGCTCCCCTGAGGGGACCCTTGTGAAATACAGACACACACACACACACCCCTCCCAGCACAGCACTGTCAGCAAAGCGTGCAAAGCGCACCCCACGGCATAAGACAGCTGAACATCTTCTGAAATCTGATTAGCAAAGCTGAGCAGTCACAGACTGCCCAGGAACAGCAGTTGCTTCCCCTTGCAGCGTTAAGTCTCCAGCCATCTCACTAATTCTCCCTGACGTCCCTCACTGTGCGTGGACGGCAGCGTTGCCAGATCGCAGCCCCCCCGTGGCCGTTCCCAAGCCCCGCTCCCCCGGCTGGGGGAAGGATCCGCTGCACGCTCGGCTGCGGAGTCCCCTGGCTGAGCCAGACCCGTGAGCAGTGACTTCCAGGAATCCCGGGGTTGAGCGGTGCGTGCCTTCCCGATGAGGCACAGCCTGACTTCTGCATGGGCTGGGAAGGAAGGGCTGCGATAGAGAGGAAAGGCTCTCGAAGGGGAAGGTGCTTCACATTGTTGTAGCAGTGTGTGCGAGTTATTTTTTTCCCCCCTCCCTTAAGACTGACAAACCCGATGGGATCCTAAGTCAATCCAGTGCAATATTTTCCCTATTTCATGGCTGATAGCAGCAGCCTCAGAGGAGACTGAGAAAACCCATGCTGGGCATTTGTGGGATCACCTGTGGTGGTTTGCAGCAGTGCCAGCTGCAAACTCCCCCAACACACAGTATGTGCTCTGCCTCAGTTTTCTCCTACTCTTGTCTTTCACAGGCTCTTCCCACTGAAGAAGAATATCCCATTGTAATATCTGGAGTTTTCTCAGAACCTTTCAAAGCAGGATCTTGAACTGAACACATTTAGGCATTGCACAGAAAAATGGGGTTTGGGGGACCTTCTGATCTCCATGGACATATCTGCCTGTCCAGAGGAGTCATATGTTCAAAAAACAGTCAATAATTTTACTGCAGGTTGAAAGAGAATTGAAATTATGTCACTTGACTTTAAACTTGGGTTACTTTATAGCCCAGACCTTAAGCTGCTGACTGCATCCACTCAAGGCAGCTCACAGTGCCTAACAAGCTTGCATCCACCATTCTCATAATTCTACAAGTGCAAACATGATTGTTGTTTCTGCAGGAGCAGCCTGCCACACAGGGTTTAAGTGACTGGACCATGTTCCATCACAGACAAAGCCTCAAGCTGAACCCCAAGGACGGCTAGTCCTTGCTAAGACACAGCAAAACAATTCTGATGGACCTCAGACCTTCTGAGCCAGCCCTTCAGATCTTGTGGTTGAAGATCATTGTTTTCCCCAAGAAAATACAACGTGATTAAACACTCATCAGGAGCACCACTTGCCTCATTGTATAGCTTGCTAATGCCACGTGCACAGGGCTTGTGGGCTCACACACCAACTCAGCATGTCAGACTACACCAAACCAACAAGTCAAACCTTGCCCAAAGCATGACCTGCCTCACTGAGCATGCAGGGAGACCAAGGGGGTGAATATCAGCAAGCAGTTGGGGTTCTCAACTCATTGCATCTCCTACCCATGGTGGACAAATGAGCACCGCCTCCCTTTGGCTTGTGGTGAAGAAACACCCCTCCCCTCCACCAGCTGGGTTTGCTAAATATACTGGCATGACACATTCAATGCAACAAGACATTTTGTTACCCAAAACTGGACCAGATGAAGACATTTATGTGGGCCATTAAACTGATCAGTGCCCAGAGTGCAAAAAATATCAGTCTTCCCATCCATACTCACCACACTGGGATTGCAGATGCATCCAGCTGGCCGAGGCTGGTCCTGCCCAAGTGCAGTGGCTGATGAGAAGCTGGCTGGAGGGTGCTGTGGCAGGAAAGAATATGAGACCATTGGCACAGGCTTGGCGGAGGGCCTTGCTCGAGGACTTCAGGGTTTGTTTGCTTCATCCCAACCCAGTTCCTGGCTGATCCCAAATCTCCGTGAGCTCACTGCAGAGGGTATAGAAATAATTGATGTTTTTTTGTCTCCCTCCACCACCTGTGCTGTCCCACTACAATTTCTGCTCAGCAGCTTTCTGCAGCCTCCCTGGGTCTCTGGAAGCAGACCACATTTGCCCTCCTGTGTTTTGTATCAGGGCTGGCCCACATTTACACCCACCCTGCATCCTTTCCCCCTGCAGTGCCCACTGTTCAGAAGGATGGTGTTTCTTTAGCTTACAGCTGCTGGAGGCCACACACTGGTGGCTGTATCAGCATCACAGCAGCACCTCCTTGTTACTGACAAGAGCAGTAAATTTGTGGTGCTTACAGTGCCCGAGTAAATCCAGACCTTTGTGACGTGTGAAAGGAAGGGCTTTCATGGCAAGTAAGTCTCCAAAACTGGCAAAAATGAAACGGGATGTGGATGAGGTTTAAACTAAATGCTCATGTGACAGCAGGTGGTCCAGCTTCCCAGGCTGGGCTCAGCTGCTAAGCACTGAGCTGGACCAAGAGGATAAAGCGGAGGCTGCTCGCTGCTGGGAGCTGGAGCTTTCAGAGCAGGGCAGGGAGTTAAGTGCCCAGATCCCATGATTGCTAATGGTGTTTGTGTTTAGAGCTCCCCAGGCGTTGCTTTAGAAACTGTCTGCCCAGGCTGTTAACCCAGCCTCACCTGCTGCTTAGCTTTTGGTACTCGGATGCAAAACTGTGTCATGTTTGGCTGTGCAGGGCACATTGCAAAGAGCTTGATGCAAGCCCTGCAATTTGCCTCCTGCAGCCCTGCCTCTCAGCTGCTCAAAGTGAGAAGAGGTTGAGAGCCAGTGGCTCAGGAAGGGTGGGCAAGCAGGTTATGGCCCAACCTGCTCCCCTCGCCCCAGACACTCTGGTGCTAGGGGAAAGGAGAACTGGTGGTGGTGCCTGAGAGGCCTGATGGGTGGAAATAAGAGCCCCTAAAAGGAATTCAGCTCAATTCTCAATCCTTCATTCCCACTCCATAACCCAAACAACTGCTCACAGGTCATTTTCAGCATTGGGTACACACGACAACCCACAGAGCAACAGCAGCAGAAGTTATCAGGCATGAGAACAGGCTGCCCATGGAAGTGGTGGAGTCACCAACCCTGGAGGGATTTAAAAGATGTACAGATGTGGCACTCAGTGACATGGCTTAGTGGCAAACTTGGCTGTCCTGGGTTACAGTTGGACTAGGTGATCTTAAGGTCTTTTCCAATCTAAACAATTCTATGATTCCATGAAGTATCATGGACAAAGCTTAGTTGGTTAAGATCCTTCAGGGTTCTACATCATCAGTGGCTGGTGCACAGATGAGTAATGCCTTCAGGCTGGAAGGAGGGGGAATTTCTTATGCTGACTTCTGTAAAAGAGAAAAGCCCTGGTTCTACTGTTACTGGACATGGTAGAATCCCCTTCTGAGACCTTATCCTGCTGGTATCTTTCTCAAAAGAGATGAACTGAAGATAATAAAAGATTTCATGAGGGCCTCCTTCCCTCTCCAGGAGGATTTCCATCACTCAGTGAGGCCAGAGCACATGTATCTGTAATGGCAGCATTCTGGACATGGACTCATTGAAGCAATGACTGCTTAATTTCCATGTGGAATTTACCTCATATGCTTAGCTGGGCCCCTAGAAGAAACTCCCCAGGTTGAACAAGTCCA
Source organism: Ceyx melanurus (assembly GCA_024611195.1). Taxonomy (NCBI): domain Eukaryota; kingdom Metazoa; phylum Chordata; class Aves; order Coraciiformes; family Alcedinidae; genus Ceyx; species Ceyx melanurus. Next base: position 85,796 of record JANHGL010019160.1, on the reverse strand, counting down.
ATTCTCTCAGCCTGTCCTCACAAAAGAGGAACTCCAGCCCTCAGATCATCTTCATGGTCCTCTTCTGGACCTGCTCCAACAGGTCCATGTACTTCTTGTGTTGGGTGCTCCAGAGCACAGTACTCCAGTTGGAGTCCCACAAGAGTGAAGTAGAGACCTACATCCTTAATCCTCACCTTCCTCTTGACCTCATGCCACCAAGCTGGCTCAGGTTTGCACTCTGTCCTTGCAGACCTCCCTGATCTTATGACATGTGTCCCTCTGCTCCCATGGGCTGGGCCTTAGTCTCAGGGCAAGGTACCAATTTGATGGCTCAGCATTAATCTGAGATTTCTCATAGAGCAATGAGTTGTGGCTACTCACCAGCACTGGTTTACATGTGCAGGATCACTTGAGCTCCCTCATCCTCCTGCTGACTATCCAAAAGCAGCTAGGTTCTTCCTGGATGTCCCTCTGCCATGGCTCACTGGGTCTCCTCCAGGATACCCCCATGCACCTGCAGCAGCAGAGGCAGGGAATAAATTTTCATGCCCTCCTGTGGGTCTGTGCACCATGGGTGTCAAAGGAAGAAAGCAATTGTAAATCAGAGCTATGTCCCACTGCTTTGGCTTCCTCTACCCTCTTCCTTTTGGCTCTTAGTCTTTGGCTTGTGGAAACTGAGTGCGCCCATATGCCCCACAAGCATCAGCTCTACAAAGCCTCCATAGGAGACCCAAGGATGGTCACAGGCAGCACAGCCTGTGTGCTTGTAATATATCCAACCTGCTCTGTACTTAACAACATACCCTGTGTGATCAATGTGCCCACTTCTGGCAGGCAAAAACTGAGAAAAATGACAGCAGGACTTGTATTTCATTAGGAGTCTAGAGGGAACCCACATTACAAGCCAAATGACAGTTGGGTACATCCAGCCTGCTGGAAGTGCTATGAACCCCTTCAATGACAGGTGGATCTGCAGAGATCCCTGAGATGCTCAGCAGAGCTGCCCTCTTGAAAGAGAGCCCAGAGATGCAGCATCTTCTGGAACAAATATGTCCAGGTTTCTCATTTCTAGGAGTTACAGCTCAAGAAAGAAAGAACATGATTCATCACCATGCCTTCTCATTGGCAGGCATGCCCTCTACAAGAAGAGCAGATGTTTGCTTCCCTTCATCCCAGTCCACACCGTCTGCATTTGTATTTCTAAGATGGTTTTTCTTCATGAGACTTTGACACTTCAAGGGTCAGAAACAAGCAAGAGACACTGTGAACCAACACAATGCCAAGGGCTTCCCAAGCATCTCTGTGCACAGCTCCAGTGTGGAAATAACAAGAGAATTTCATGCACTGCAATTAACCCTTGAAACGTCGAACAGCCAGAACAAACCCTCTCCAGAGCACTCAGCAAACCCAGATCACAGCTCAGCCCACAGCAGAGGCACTGTACCTTCAGTGTTACCCATCCTGTGAACTGCAACCACACACCAGTGCAGCCACCAGGGACAAAACAAAACAAACACATCAGACCTAAAATTCAGGTTTTGAAGTCTGACAGGCTGCAAGGTTGAACCTGCAAAGCTGTAGCCTGGTTTCCACATTTCCTGCTGTGCCTGGGCTCCCTTGTCAGCCTGTTTCCCCTATAGATCTGTAGGCTGCACTGCTGTCCCAAATGGGATCACAGCAGACAGCATCCTGTGCAGGAACCTTGAGAGAGGTCCAATGGGATGGGAAGCACAAGCTACAAATACAACCAAGTATGGTGGCCTTGTAGGGGACAAAACCTGCACTTCAACCAAAGTTGAAGACAAGATCTCTTTGTAAAATGCTTTCCTCAGGACAGGGAATTTTGCAGATTTTCCACTGAGGAATTCTTCATTTTAGCCACATTTTCGTAAGAGAGAAGGGACACTTTTCCAGCCCATTCGTGTTGAAGATCATATGACCAGAGCTGGCTGACAGAGTAGAGCCAGACAAGCACAGAGCTGGGACAGTGTGTCTCAGTGTGACCTCTCCCAACCTTTTCTTGAACAAAACCCGATATAACCACCCAGAATTTTGCCTCGGGTTTCATTTCTTTGCTCCAAGTTCAACCAGGTCTACCTTCAGGAGCTGGGAATTAAACAGCGTAGCTATTCCAAAGGAAATTGCTCCACAATTGCTTTTCCATAACACGACAGTTTTCTTAGGGCAAGCCACTTTTATTCTTGAGGAACATGTCAGCAGGAGGAATAGCCAGAACAAACCTGGCTATGCTGCTATTCTGGAGTTATTACCTATCATCAGGTAAAGAAAAGCTGGTAAGCTTCCCATGGACAGCTGTTGTGGTCAGGCCGAGCTGACAAACAGGAGTGACCCACCTTTCAACGTTCCCTTAGCTCAGCTGGGGATGTCAGAGCTGGGGTTCCCCACAAATACCCGCAGCTTGGGCCACGGGTGTGAGGAGAACGCTCTGTCTCCAAAGCAAAAGGGCAGAGAAAACATGGAGCTACTCCAGTGAGGGAGAAATGTCTATAATTAATGTAGTGGGAAAATTACACGTTTATACAGCCCCCCCAAACACAATAGCAGACATCCATTTCCTGCGGGGATGTGGATGCTTGCCAGCCCGAAAATAAATCACAAGAACACAAAGCCAACAAGGAGAAAAAGAAAGGGGAATTATCACATAGGATGCAGCAGCCTTTTGTACCAGGAAAATAATCAGTGTCTCCAGCAGACGTCTATTGTTTATCAATAATATTCTCTAACACCCCTGCCATCTGAGTCACAACTGGGGAGTGGTGTTCAAAGCGAAGGACGGGCGTCTCCTCAGGTTCTGCAAGCTCCAAAGGCACAACAGAGCAGCACCTTGGGAGAAGTACTGACCTGCCCTAGAGGCATTTGAGGGACAAACCCCAAATAACCACAGTGAACCCGATATGAAATAGACTTAGGCATGGGTAAAAAGTGGAATAAAACAAAGTTCCCCACTTTCCTCCAGCAAGAGGATGCCTGGTGTGCAGGAATGGAGGCACTCAATGGTCTGGCAGCACCTGCAGAGGGACTGTGTCCAGTGATGCTGGAGATTAAAAATAAGGGAACAAACAGTTTTAGTGAGGACTTGCAGTCCTACTCCCACACATTTCTCTTTCCCCATAGCTCCAACTCCACAGCACATCTGAGTCAATGAGACCCTCTTCATTGACTTTCAACTGCCTTTGGCTCAAGTGCTGGGATCGTGACACTAGTTTTATGACTTCCCCTGTGGCTTATGAAGTTGGGCTTTATCATCAACAGGACACTGGAGAAGGTCCATTTGTGGGTTTCAGAAGGGCAGTTCCTGTTTTCTTCTTAGCCCAGGACTGTGTTAAATGAATTGCAGTTGTGAGCCATATTTTCCAGACTATATTTTAGCTACATCAACACTGGCAAACGTGTGAGCACTCTCGAGTGCTATTTTTTTTTTCTGCCTCTGCTCTGCTGTAGGGTGAATGCTGCTGCTGGCCAGGTTCCTGGTGAAAGCTGTGTTGGGGCACCCGACAGCTCTGGCTAGAGGTTTCTCATCATACAAGTCTCTGTGCCATGCCCTGGTTCCCAACCTCTGGGGTCCTGCACAGCACAGTGTGTGTCGCTGGATTTCCTCTGAGCCAGCTGCATCAACTGGACCTGCCTTTGTGAAAGATCCATGAGAGGATCCCCAAGACGTTTTTCTGAAGGAAGATTTAAGATTAGGATCTTTAGGTGGCACCCAAACCCATCCTCTGCTACTCACATAAAAGCTTCTCCATCACCTCTTTACATGCTAGAAGAATGTTCAAGTGTGATTTCTTGTGCTGAGGCTGGTTTATCTCACCAAGCACCTATGAGTCTTACCACCAGATCTCCACCAGAACCAGAGATCCCATGACCTGGAACAGCTAAGATGAAATTCCTCCCTCAGTCCAGGCTTGCCAATCCCAAATCCTCACATTTCCTGCTCTTATCCTCCCATTCCTAGGAGGCAGTGGGGAAACACAGCTGGCACTTAGCAAAGTCAGGGGATTAGAGCAAAATGCTTCACCACACCTCAGTCACTTAAGCTTTTTGTTCCCTTCCTTGGCCTGCTTAAAGTGAAATAAATAAATAAAGTTAAAAAAAAAGATAAAAAAAGAGAGAGAACTTGAATATATTGACACACGCACAGAAAAATGAAACATTTGTTTAGGAGAAAAATCTCTTTTCTCTCGCCAGTTACTGGCTGCAGTTCAGGAGGTATGAAGAACAGCAGCCCTGCATGTCTGCCTGTTCCTCAGTGATTTGTGTTTTTGTGTTTTGAATGACACACGTAACTCTGACAAAGGTATTAGTGCCCTTCTTGGAGCAATACATTCTGAACTGCAAAACCCTCTATTGATGCACTCCAGCCCCAAGAACTGAATGCACAACACCAAAGACAGGCAAACCCTCTGGGTCCCGTGGCCGCTCCCTCTGCACACACAGAAGCACTGAGATAGGTTTTGCTGCATTTGTGGGGTGCACGTGTTGCAAACCAGGGCAGGAGAAGCCTCCTGGATGTTTTTAGAGCACTTTGCTCAGAGCCCATCCAGCAGCATCTTAGAGCAATGTCTCTGGCAGCACTACCCTCAGAGCTGGGTACAGAGCAGGCTCCCTCTCAAGCTCATTATGACTAAGTGGCACACAGGAACCAATAAGCACATTCAGGATAAACACATCTGGAAGCAGCTTGCTAGCTACAAAGAAATGCTTATTAACACACTTTCTAGGGTAAAAAGGGAGCCAAACTAAAATATGGCGAGTGCAGTTTAGAGTTTTGATTTAGGGGTGGGGAGGAAAAGCTGTCCTCAAACCAAAGCATGTAAAGCTGCTTTGACTTTTTTTCAAACAGCAGACTAATTTCTTCTCTTATTTGTGTTTCCATTTCCTTTTAACCAATACTACTCCTATTCTGGCTTTGGCTTGTTGAAAATCATCTTTTCTGAATTGGAATGAAGTGCTGAGTTTTCTACAGCACCAAGCCCTGCCTTGCTCTTCCCCCATGGCTCTGCTCCACAATCAGGTGAGTTTCAGAGGGTCTTGGCACCCTGGCACAGTGAGTTTAGCTGATCAGCACCACAGGGCATTGTCCAGGCCAAGTCTGGGTCACTTTGTGTAGCGGACCAGACCAGGGAGATGAAGGGCCACTCCCCAGTGTGAGGTGCAGGGCCTGCCTTTGGCTGCCTTCCCCAGCAAAAGCCACAGCTCAGGCTGGAGGTGGCTACACCCATAGCCAAACAGCTGTGCACCCTGAGGGGCACTGCATGAGGATGCTGGGTCAAAGATCATCCCTTCCAAAGGATCTCACTTGTTAAGAAGAGCCTCAGTGTCTCAGGCTGGGGACCTGTGATGGGATCTTACGTCATTTGGTCAATTTATGTACCGCATTATAGTTCATAAGATGTATTCAGATGCTCCAGCCCTCCAAGGAACCAACTTGCTATTGGATTTAGTAGCTGGCTGAAACCACCTCTCCATGTGGTCTTCAGCAGCTCTCCCACAGCAAAGTTTAAATGACCACCCAGAGAAGGGCTCTGACATGATCCCAGTGACAACCCAGGAGCATCAGCTGACTTTGAAGAAGAGGATCAATGCCCTGCAGCAGCAAAGTGGCACCAAGACAAATCCCATTGATTGCCTGGCATGAATAGGGGTTAAAAAAAAAAAAACCAACCTGAATAAGTTCAAGATGCCACAAAATGGCACATTCTGGAATGACCTGCAGAACAAAACAACAGTCTGTTGCATTTTGGTGTTGCATTTTTCATTTGTAAAATGTTTATAAGGGAAAAAGCTCCATGTCCCAACTAAGCCATTTCAGAAAATGCAGCGTTTACTCAGTCAGATGGCTGATTTTAACAACAGAGCAGGTTTCTTGGCTTTAAGATCAGGGCCAGGGTAGAAATAAGGATTTCCCTTCATACCAAGTGCCCTTCAGCTGTAAAGCAACTCCCTTTAACCTCATTTAAGAACAAGAATACAATTTTCACTGTGTTTGCCTTTGCTTTCCTGGCTTATCCACTTGGAAGTCTTATTATGGCCTCATAAAAGAGTATAAGGCTACTACTAACCTTTAATTGATATAGTAAAATGTAAGTATGAAGTGTGCATGGAAAGTAACTACTCTGCACAGGGCACAGAGTACTTTATAGACTTGAATAACTCTGCTATACCATGCAAGTGTCTTTGCCTCTGGCACTACAGAAAGTCAGGATCAAATCAGCAGAAAGCAATATATGTACAAGGTGATGCATTCAAACCAGAGACACTTCATGCTGCCATTCAGAAGGACAAACAACCCAAACTGTTAATGCTCCTTTTATCTGAGCCACTGTCCCCCTGAGCTGCTTTGTGCTCCACCACATGGCACCCCCATGAGCAGAATCAGACAAGTTAAAGATGTGAAGAGGAACCTACAGCAACTCAAAATGTGAAGCACAAGCACAGACTACACTTGTACTCATGCTTCACCTCACTGTGGGACATTCCAACTGTCCCTGAGCACCACGTAGCCATCTGGAAGCGGAGGCTGTGCATCCCCTGCAGCCTCCTCAGAGCAACATACTGGTTCCAGACAAGTGTCTGAAAAAAGCAGGTTTTCACTCAGGGTATCTGCTACCTTATAAAACCTACCTTGCATCTGCTTGCTTCTAGCTAAGAGGTTCAGCCCAGTTAGGAGAACAAGTAGGATGCATCATTTCACACATCTCTGTGGGCTCCCCAGGGCTGGCAGGGGAAATTTCAGTCGACATGTGAAACGATTTTCTCATGCTAACTGCTGCAAAGCTCCCAGAAAGCACCAGCCTCACCCTGCCACCCCCAGCACAAACTGTGCCCTTGACAGCACACAGAAATACAAATTGCTGGTTTTTCTTTTCCTTCTTCCATTAGATTGTCCTCAGTCCAGTCTCTCTAATCTCTAGGGACTTCTCTCCAACGAGAAACGAGTTTTCATTGAATCACAGAATTGCTTTGGTTGGAAATGACCTTTAAGATCATTAAGTCCAATCATTAACCCAGCACTGCCAATTCACCATTCCACCACGTCCCTCAGCACCACATCTACATGTCTTCTAAATCCCTTCCAGGATGGGGACTCCACCACTGCCCTGGGCAGCCTGGTCCACTGCTTAACAATGCTCTCAGTGAAGAAGATTTTCCTAATGTCTAACCTTCTGATTGTCCTCAAGACATTAAATACACCAGTGGAGAGCAGGATGCAAAGGCCAAGAGGACAGAAGGCTACTACGTCCCCGTGTTTTGGGAGGAAGAAAGCTGATGTGAAACACAAGTGTTGTTTGTAAGGGTTTGGACTGAATGAAGTCCTTTGCAAGTAAATATAAATTGGTTCCACTCAAAAGAAAAGCATTTAGGGCAAATTATTAGACTCGCAACATTGTGTGGCTTATAGACCACCAAACATCTATTTTCTTATATACTTCTGAAGACTGAAATTTACAAATTTCATTTAAGATGTCTCTAATTATCCTTAATAAAACAAAAAAAAACCCCTTATTTATCCCCCTTAGTAGCTTGCTCATGTATTTTGCAGGCCTGGTTCTTGCCTGTGCTTAGTGATAATAATGACTCCAGAAGAAAGCTTTAGCATGTCACAAGAGCAGACTTTGGTCATTGGAATTTTTAGCCTGTGTCCGACACATGACTCTGAGGGGCAGAGGATTTAATTTGTCATGTCTGAGACCATTGCCCTAAGTACTTCCTACTCCTCTTGATTTTCCCAGACATTATATGATCCCGGAGGGCATTTCACATTGCCTCCAATGGAACTGCAGTAGAGTCTGAAATTTGCACTGCTTCTTCCAGCTCCTAGTAAAGTTGCATGAGAACAACAGCTTTTTGTATGGAGTTACTTTCTGTATCTGAAGGATACTCCTGAACTTTAGCCTGACTTTTGCTTTTGGCTCCCCTCCTAGGACTTTGATCCAAGAAACCCTCTCAACATGTTCTTCTTGCTCAGCTGGGGAATTCAGCACTGAGGTATCTTGCATTGCAGATTATTATTAGGGGTGATCAAATCCAGATAGATAAGAAACAAAGCTGAATTTTTGCTAAGAGATGCCTGCAAAAAGTTGTGATTTACCAACACTTGGTCCCGTGGCCAAAGTGGAATTCCTGATCCAAGAAAGAGGGAAACATATTCCTTATGGACCTGATTCAGAGCAAGGCCATGAACTTGGCAGCCTGTGGACCACACTATCAGATGAGTCCCTCCCTGGTATCTTCCCTCCTGGGTGTCAGTATCTACTGCTTATGAGACAAGCAGCAGAAGCCTCTGGCCTCTCAAGAGGAGGTGCATCAGGAGGCAGAGGTGCCCTGCAGCACAACAGCTCTGCATTTGAAACTGAGAACAGCAGTCAGGTGATGTGCATGCTGATGTACAGAGACTGAAGCTGGTATGAGACAAGAGGCAGCTCCACACTCCAGTCCAAAAAAATCCCTTGAAACAAAGCAAGCTTAACTAGGATCACATTCTTGGCTGGTGGTGGTGTGTTAAGCCACAGTTCCTCACTGATCTAGGCCTTTCCCATTAGGAGAGACAGTACTACAGGCTTCTATATGGACAAGCCTCCTTTCATTATTGTGATGGAGAACAGCTCCACAGAGAAGGACCTGTGAGTCCTGCTGGAAAACAAGTTCCCCATGAGCCAGCAAGGGGCCCTCACAGCCAAAAAGGCCCATGGTCTTCTGGGGCACATGAAGAAGATGGAAGAGATGATCTCCAGAGGTCCTTTCCAAGCCCCACCCTTCCATAATTCTGTGATAAGCTTTCCTGGACAGCAAGTGCAGAACTTCATATAGAAGCAGCTGAGCAGGCCAAGGATACATCAGCAAACATTGGTGGCTCAGTTGTGCTGCCTACCAGCACCCAGTGAGCAACACAGTTACTTTTAGGACAAAAAGCAGAGATCACCAGAGGTCAAGACAGTCATCTGCATGCCAAAATATCCAAATTAAATCAAAATAATCCAAATTTCATTTCAAAGTCAAGGAACTACCATGCTTAGCTGTGAAGGAAATACTAAACAATCACAGCAAGCAAGACTGGTGTTATGCTACTGAATTTCACTTAAACCCTTTAATAAATACTGATCAGATTTTAAATAAAGCCAGCTGGGCTGTCTAACCACAGTGCTAGAGCACCTCCTTGGAAAGAAAAGCATAGCAGAAAACCATGAGACAGAACTCTCTGTGTCATACACCAGGGCTCAAGAAAATGGTTTGGGGGGAAATTCCAGAGCACAGTGCAGTAGAAACATGAAGAAGGAGACCATATTTTTTTTCACTGATGTGAGGAAAAGGATTTGCTCTTAACTGGTCAGTATTGCCTAGAGAAAAGGAAAAAACCAACCACCACTGAGGGCTGAAGCAGCCAGTTGAAACTAGTTCCTTAAAATTATTTATTTTTAAGAAGGGAATTTTCCCTTATTTTTGTCAGGTTGACTACTGCCAACAGTATTTTATCTTATACTCTGCCTGCTGACCTACCACATTCATCCTACTTACACAAATTAAACTTTAATTAAGTTTATTAGGTGTTCATCTAACATCAAAAGTAAGTAAAAATGTTGGCCAAGGTTTTAGCATGACTGGGCAGTTTTGGTTTACATAATTTTATTTTTATACTTTATATAAAAGGCTTTTTAAGAGTGTAGGCCACTTCTAACCTACTCCTCATAACCTTTCCTAAAGCCACAGCAGGCTCTTGGGTTTCATTTAGAACCAGTGTTTGCAAGGAGTGGCACTTCATAGTTTGCTGTTACTCCTGGTGTAACAGAGACTTCAAGAGAGGACTTGTGTTTTAAGATGCTCCTATGAGTCCAGATCCATCAGGTAGCTCAGATCTCTCCTTCTAGCCTACTAGTCATATTGCATTTCTAAAAAATGAGGGAAAGGACTATTCTTCAATTCCACCCTGCCTGTGCAGAGTGAGGTCTCTGCTTTGTGCATGGACAGTTGCTTTACAACTCTACAGTCAGCTTAAATAATTTAAGTCAAGTTTCCTGACAAGTCAATCATTTCCCCATTCCCTCTTCTCTCTACCTCCAGATTAAATTCCCTCGTGTCCCAGGAAGTGTGCTGCTACCACAAGTTTCTGAAGTGAAGGAGGCAGTGTCAGAACTTTTCACGTGACAGCTGGAACAAGCCACTGATGGTGATCTGAAAGATCCCATTAAAAAAAAAGAAGATTCTGGTGCTATCCCAAGTTGCAAAGCACCACTTCTCTCTAATTCCTGTAAGATTAGCTGAGAAAGTGAGAGCACACTGTGTGTACAGACCTCAAGGATCAGCAGCCTGCTTGTTGGATCCATAAGTGTCCTGTTACACAGTTCACTCTCACCTTCAGCAAAACTAGTCAGCCTTTTATCCTGGGAAAGCCACTAGAGCTTAATTTAGAGCTATTGCTCTAAAACTGCTTGGGTCAAGCTCCCCTGAGAGCTGGCCTGGCAGCTCAGCCATCGAGGGAACACAAAATAAGCCCAGCACAACTATGGTCAAATCCCAGTACCCCACAGCACCCCCAGAGCAGGACACAGGGCACTGGCACAGCAGCTGCCTCCAGAAGGTTTGAAGCCCAAGGACCTCCTGTGAGTCCTCAGCCTCCCAAGTCTCCTCACCTGAGTCACACAGTGGTACCTGTGCTGCTTGTGCTCCCTCAGGTCAGTTTGTCTCGGCCTTGGGTCTACTCATCCCTACAGGTTTCGGGCATGCCCCCAGGCAGCCAGTCTCCCTGGGGCTGGCACCCTCACCACCTGTCTTGGCAGAACCCCATCACTAGGCTGCCCATCTCTGGAGGGGTTTCAAAGCTGTGCAGGTGTGGTGCTGAGGGACATGGTTTAGTGGTGACCTGGCAGTGCTGGGTTAATGGTTGGACTCAATGCTCTTAAAGGTCTCTTCCAAGCAAAATGACTCTATGATTCTACAGTTGTTGATTTATAATGCTGAACTGATTATCCAGTGTGGCTGTCCAGGGTGGTGATTCCGTGCTCTGGCACAGCACAGCATGGAGAAGTCTTGGGGCCAGTGTGGGTACCCTACAAGGAAAGCTGGCAGCAGCTGCTGATTCAGGATGGTGTGACTTTCTCCATGAGATTGCAGACAATGCTCCCAGGGAGACACAGAGATTAATAACAACCCAAAATACTCTAAAAGCAGCCAAAGGTAAGATCAGGCAAAACTCTGTCCCATCACCTTACAATCAATTAGTAAATCACTTCTCCTGTTATCAAAGTGCACTGACCTTTGCCAGGAGATAGGGAAAAACTTCCCCACCACAAAAAAAACACTCCTCAGACATGGACAAAAACCAGCAACATCTTCAAATAGAAGAAAATCGCTTTTAAAACAGGGCAAATTCTCATTTTGGACAAAGCTTTCCACACACGATAGGATAAGCATAGCATAAGAAATTAAACATAATTTTCTGCATAAAAATGCAAAGGAAAAAAATCTGGGTTTTCGTTGTTTGGTTTGATGTTTTGTTTTGTTTTTTTTTTTAATAAGCACCAACTTTAAAATGGAGGTTTTGGAAAAGAACATTTTGGCAATAAACTTCTCAGCTTAGTGCTTAGCAGCCACCAAATATTTAACATTGAAAAATACATTAAATAAAATGTTCAGAGCTTTGGATTTTGCTTTTTTTCCCTTTTTAAATGAGTGCACATTGCCACCATGAGTGGGGAGGTGCTGACAAAAAAAAAACCACCTTCAGCAGTGGTGATTTTTCAGTGACTTCTAGATGAAAAGATATGCAAATCTGAGGCTAAGTCCAAATTCCCAGGACAATCACACATAGCTACATGGGCTTATTTCTCCATAACAGATCTGTCCCAGTTAACATCAGAGGACATCCAAATGGTTGTAAGGTATCCACAAAAACACCTCATTGGTTTCCTCTTCCCTGAAGGGCTGCTTGCCCAGCAGCAGCTCCTTCAGCTCCTCCATCACCTTCCCCACACCACAGCACTAGCCCCAGAGCACACTCCTCCCCAAACACCCCATGACTCCCTGGAACACTGCTGCCTTTGCAGCAGAGATGAATGAGTTGAGGCCTCTTTTGGCTGCCCGCAGCTGGATGATTTGACAGTGAGAAACTCCAACCATAAAGTAAAAATACTACTTTTTCTAAACAAGGCTGAGATAAGATTTATCACACAACAGGAACAGGGAAGTCATTGTTCCAAACAATAATCACCTATTTATTTTATTTTTCAGTCTATCAAAAGAAAAAAAGCTCCTGGTGAACATTCTGAGCACAAGCACCATTTCCTAATGAGACATCCTGTACGTCAGCTAAGCCAAGTGAGGGGAATTCTCTGTGAAGGAATGGAATAGGTGTATCTGCCTCCTCCAGCAGGAGGGAAGGTTTGGGAAAACAGATGCCCCTTGCATACATGCTGGAGTCAATCCTCCTGGGATTCTTTGGACTTTAATGTACAGAATATTATAACAATCTCTTTGGGCCTTTAAAAACAAACCCCCAAAACTATTATCTATCCTGAGTGTTAGATAAATTTACTCCCACAATCGAGGAGGACTCCCTCCAAATGGCCTGCTGCCATGCCTCAGGTGTCATCAGATGAAAACAACCAACTCAGAAGCATCAGCTCACCATAAGCATACCATCAGGGTAGTACCCAAGACACAGGGATCTGTTTCTAGCCCTGGGTGAGCCCCAGGAAGAAGGAACAAGCAAGCAGCAGTGCACCAAGCTGGTGAATTGAAATAGATGTATCCTGGCGTGCTTTCTTCCTGGGGTGTCTATAGTGCAGGTCCTTATGGAGCAGGAGGAGAAATATCAGTCTCTACCTGCACTGTTTCCCAAGGTAGGTGCTCCCCCTTGCTTGTTCTGTTCATGCTGACATTGATTTGCAGCCTTTTGTGGAATATAGGCTATAAATACATCTGCCAGTTTCCAAAATAGCCTCACAGGGATAGGCTGTACACAGCACTGCTCCCTGATGTTTCCTGCAGCTATTTTAGGAGCTCTGCATAACCTGCAGCAAGTCCCATTTTCTGGGATCCTCACTCCCAAAGACCCCTCACTCTCAGCTCAAATAGGATGGAAGGGTTTTGGTCCCAAACCCCTTTGCTCAGTGTCATGGGAAAAAGCAGAGAGGTAACTAGAGAAACAGAACATTTGGCAAGTGTGTATGAACTTCTCACAACAAACCCGTGAGTTCAGGCAGTCCATCTCTATGGCAACCAAACAGCTTAAAAACAAGACATCAACACCTAAATTTATTAGCATGCAAGTGCTTAGCTATTATCATTCCAGGGGTATATTCCCCTCTCTACCCCCCCCACTTCGTTTTGGTTCATAATGAAGATAGCTCAATTCTGGTTCAAATGGCAACATAAACATCAACATGCAATTTACAGAAAGCAGAGCTGAAGCTTTCATACTTTTAATCACAGTTTGAAAAACAACGAAAAAAAAACCCAAACCAGCAAACCAAACAACAACAAAAAAGCTATGTGTAGGGAACTACTCAATTCCATTTTATTTTGTGGAATTGTTAAAGATTTGCAAGTTATAGGGTCAGAGGAAGAGCTACTATCCATCCTACCCCAAGAGGTCTATGATGATCTTCATTGGAACTGGGACAGGTCTGTGCAGATCTTCACTAGATGCAGGAATTGGGAGCATATAGTCCTCCTCCCAAAATAATCTCAAAGCACATTGTCTTTATGTTAAAGAGACATTACAAGCAGTTCCCTGGGGAAAACAGAACACAATCTCTATTGTGCCACAAGGCTTCAGGTCATGTCACAGGCACTGGGGTGTGTTGCTGTTTGGTTATGTGCACTCCAGAAATAAGCAAGGCGGGGGATACAGATGCTAGGAAGCAGAGACTGTGAGCAGCATACTGGTTTTTGGCAATCAAGCTAATGAATCTGGATGTTTTTGTAGATCTAAGCGTGCTCGAGGGTTATAAGTGAATTCCAGTGGCCTCAAGAGCAAAGACCATACTGGGACAGCTTGTAGAAGACAATAAGGTGTTAGGTCTGTATCTTTGCAAGTCAAAGTAAAGCAAGAAAACAGAAAATGGAACTGAGCCCAAGGCATGCCTGAAGTGGTGTTGATCACTCATGGGGCTAACAACACTGTTTACATTAATTAAGTGTTGCTTCAACTTCTCTTTTTTTTTTTTTATCCTTGCTTCAGGATTTAGTGTAATTTCCATTAGGAATAAGGATTTGGCTTTCTTGGGGTAGATGGTCTTTAAGAGTGTAGTCCTGGTTGATGTCAGAAGCAGGAAATGGGACTGGACAGAGTGACAGCCTTCAACCTTAGAGGTCCAGTAACCTCTATGCTGTCCAGATGTGCCATCCTTACCCATAAGCACTTGACCTTACCACCACAGTTGTTGAGGTCTATACAATCAAAACACTTTCTAAAATACAGAGCCACCCCACCAACTCTTTTTCCCTGCCTATCCCTTCTGAAGACCTCATAGCCCTCCACTGCAACATTCCAGTCATGAAAGTCATCCCACCACATTTCTGTGATGGCTATTACATCACAGCCGTGCTGCTGCACAATGGCTTCCAGCAACCTCTGCTGTTGCCCATTCTGCATGCACTGGTGGAGATGCACTTGAGCTGGGCTACTGGCTTCACTCCCAACATTGCCATGCCATCACTAGGTTAATTTCTAGTGAGCTGGGTTTTATCTCCTTTCCCCTTCAAACATAGTTTAAAGCCCTTTCAATAAGCCCTGACAATTCATGGGTGAGAAACCTTTTCCCCCTTTAAGACAACTGAACACCATCCATCACCAGCAGGCCCAGTGCCATGTAAACCTCTCCATAATGAAAAAAACCAAAGTTCTGCTGGTGGCTCCAGCCTCTCAGCCACACATTAATCAGGTGTGTTTTCCTGGCCCTTTCAGTATCCTTCCATGACACCAAAGGGATTGAGAAAGACACAACCTGAGCTCTTGATCCTTCAGCCAATTGCATTAGAGTCCTGAAGATCTTTTTAGTCACTTTTGGATTCTGTTCACAGCCTCATCACTACCAACCTGCATTACCAGTAGTGGGTAATAATCAGAGGGTCGAGTCAGCCCAGGGATTGTCCTAATGATGTCTCTAACGCAGATCCCCCCACTCTGTGGGGTGGATCCAGGCACCACACGGGGCCCTCTGGGGTAGACATATGGTCTACCCCCATAGACCTCTTGGGGTAGGATGGATAGTAGCTCTTCCTCTGTCCCTATAACTTGCAAATCTTTAACAATTCCACAAAATAAAATGGAATTGAGTAGTTCCCTACACATAGAAGGGAATCACCTACAGCAATTGCCCTCCTTCTTAACAGGAGCAGCTCTAATGTGGGGGGCTGGCTGACTCACCCCAGGCATCTCTCTGGGTTGAGTAACAGGTTCAGGCACTCCCCACAGCCAGAGACCTGGACAGTTGCATGTCTGTGTGGGACCTCTGTTGGGGTCGCCATATTCTTTCTGGCAGTGGCCTTCTTGCTACGTCCACCTGGTTGGAGATATCAGACACCACTTATGCTATCTTCATGACAACACTGGTCTTTGTTCTCAGGCAAGTGCCTACTTTTTTTTGCAGATCCTTGCCAAACTTTCCAGTGCTGTGGAGCTACAAGAAGGCAGCGGGCCCTCCCTGCTGACTGTGCACCAGAGATGGCCGCCCCTCCCTGCTGACTGTGCACCTAAGATGGCCGCCAGTTCCCTCTTTGTCAACAGCTGTTCTTAGCATGGGCGGTGTTGAGAGCAGCGCGTTCATCTCTCGTGCAGTGCTGCAACCAAAGGGGAGGGGTCTCACAATAAATAAGATGGATTTTCATGAGGATTTTCAGCTCTTTAAGGGTAGATGTTAGCATAAAAAGGACTTGACTTCCCTTCCCCTGCGCAGGACACCACACTGCTTCCCACACCAACACCAAATGGATTACAGGGGACAGTTAAAAAAAAATAAAAGTGTGTCTTCCCGCATCCCTCAGGTGGAGTCAACAGAGCATTTCTGAACGTACACCAGCAAAACCAAAAACTAGATTTAGCTTGTCGCTGTACAGAAGGTCTAATGGCAAATTGCTTGTCATCTAATTTCAGGCATGTGATCAGAAAATGTTTAACATAAGGGTTGCAATATATTAACCACACTCCCATTAGCAGTGGAACAAGCCATTACTAATATCCCTCCATCCTCAGGCAGCACCTCCTCCTGAAAGCACACTGCCAAGATTTAAGTTGACCAGGGCCCCAGTTACCAGGCCCTTCAGGCAGGTTACAAGAAAGCAAATTAATAGGTTGCAACCCTGACAATTTGATTCTGAAATAAGGTCACTGAGGATCCTGCAAGTCCCTAACTAGCCAGCTTGCTATCAGCTGAAAGACATTTCAAGAACATTTAGCATTGGTGCCAAAAATATCTGGGCTTGTCCCTGCAGCAAAACAGCAACAGGAGAAAGAGGGTGAGCATAAAATGTCAGTATCTGAATATGAAGAGTTATGGGTGGAGCTGAGCTCTTGAGACCTTGTTTGGTGTGGTACCTCCACTGCCAGGAAAAGCAAAACAGCACTGACTAGGAGCAAGGGTTGAATGCACCCTTGGGAAACCACCACTTTGCAGGTCCCCATAGACCTCCAAGAACAGTTCAAAAAAGTCCAACAAATAAGTCACAAACTCTTTTTTCCTGCTGTAGACAGGAAAATATGCCCAGCCATACTCACTTCATACCATTCCAGCAAGCATCTTGCTTGCTGTTAGCCAGAGCCAATACTCTTTGTCGCCATGACACGCTACCAAATGCAGCTCTCTGACAATAGATCTAAGCACGCAGCAGCAAAGCCAGCAAGAAATCAACCTTTTCATGTCCAGCCCCCTACAGAAGATGAAATTCCACCAAAAGAAAATGCTTGGCAATATCATGCCCACTTCCCTGATGTTTTTCCTCTACAGGAAAATCTTTTCCCATCTCCAGTCTCTCCTTACGCTCTTTCCAAAAGGAAAGACTTAAGGTTTTCTCAGGTAAAATAACCACTGTATAACAAAATTCAGTAATTACAAGAAAATTTATAACCTGAAGCTCCAGTATAAACCCAGCTCAAGAAAAGCTTCAGATTGACCTGAAATAAGATAGAACAGCTTTCTTTCACAACTTTCACAATTTGATTTTTGGATTTTTTTTCTAAATTAAGTATCTAGAAGCTTCCATGCTGAGTCCTTTTTTGCCCAGCCTCTTCTGGGGCTGGCACATCACTGGAGAGAGGCTGGCGCTCTGCTCCTGGTCCTGAACACACACCAGCTCTGACTGCTTTTTTCAAATGCAGTAACAATTCCGACTCCTCAAATTCCTATCACCATGCCACCTCCTAAGGGGGTGAAGACACATTTGGAATAGATGCAAAACCTGGGTGCTAGCTTCTGGTTATTAATACCCTCACTTCACATCTGCATGCATATACACACAGATTGTGTAATAGCTTTGAAAAACCATCCAGGCCCTCCGGAGGCAGTGCCATCTTGAATCCATTAGCTGTGTTGTGAATAAATGAATGAACAAAAGCCAATTAAAAAAAAATTTTTTTTTTTTACTGTGTGGCAAAGGCAGAGGAGAGAGACACAATGGCAGAGAGGTGGAGCGACTCACACATAAACCGGTGTCCCGAGATACTGGTTAGACTCGGTGTAGCTACACAAAACCAAGAGGTGCCCAAGTCCAGACCTGGAGGCTGCTGTTGCCCAAGCATGTTTATTTTAGTCCTGCTTGCACGAATGTGTGTTCCCAGCAGGAGGGAATGTAAACGGACCCAGCCATCCCTGCCCAGCCCTTCATCCTCCAGCACGTGCCAAAACTGTTCAGCTCACACTGGCACGAGGTCACATTTCTTGGCACGGTGCTCAGCTCCTTCTTCCCTCTCCCTTCCCCCATGCTCCTGGTGAAATATGAAAACAGCCTGCCACCTGCCATTTGCCTGGCCTCTTTCTCTCTGTCTGCCAAAAATTAGCAACATGCCTCAAAATATAATTGGAAACACTGCACTGCACTGCAGGGGTCCCATTTCTGTTGCATAGAAGAGGCTTGAAAAAAAGCCAATTTAATTTCTAGATTCCCCGGGCTGCATAGAGCTGCTAAGTGGGGAGGTAAAAAAAGTCACTTTTATCAGGCCAATTCCTATTAGTAGATTCAGATCTTTTAACAAGCCGTGCCGTAGGAATCAGCAAGCTGTCAGTGCAAGCAGATTTAGGGCATTGTTTCTTGGAATTAGAGTTGTGTGGGAGGTCAAAAGTTAGAGGCCGGCATTTCCAAACTTCAGAGCCAAGCACCCGTGTGCAGGCAGAGGAGCTGAGGGTGGCAGAGGATTTGTGAAGGCTGCCATCCATCCTGGGAAGCACACTGCCCCATTCCTCCTCCTCCCAGCAGATCTTGCGCAAATCCCCAGAGGTTCCTCACAGGAGGTATCTGGAGATGGGTCCAGGGCTGTTGCAGAGCTTTGCAGCTATTGCAGCAGCCGTGGCTTCAGCTCCCATTCAATCTCCTCACTAAATCAGCTTTGAGGAGTGGTGTGTTGGCTAAGGGAGGTTTGTGCTTCTGCAGGGCAGCTCTGTCTGCAGAGCAGACTGACCACTGAGACACCCAGGCCAGCTCTGCAGTTCTCTCTGTTTTGCAGAAGATGGGCAGAAGAGATCAAGAAAATATAGGGCACCTCATTCATGCCACACTTTGGCAGAGAGCTGGGACAGCAGATTTCTGAAACCAAAAAGCAACATTTCACCCTGAAAAGCTGTTTACATTGTCAGGGTTGACATGCCAGGCTTACAAAAGAGCTGTGCCAGATTGGCTTATTATCTTCCTCCCTCAAAATACTCAGGGTCTGCTCCTTTGTTACAAGGTGTCTGCACCCACTGTGCAATGGAGGGGTGTTAAAAACAGGTCTCCTTGAGGAGACCAGCACACACAGACACAGGGAACTCTGCCACTCTCACAGCAATTTGGAACCTCACTGGAGGGTTTCAGCTCTCAACAAGGGACAATTGAAAATATACAACTGGGTAGTGAGTAACCCACCCCCAGGAGTTACCATAGACCATTGTGGTGTTTGCCCAGCAAAACAGTACTCCACTTTGTGCAGGACTAATTGAGATAACTCTCAGAAATTAATTGCCAGGCCATCTTCAGCACTAGCAACCACTTTGCAAATGATGTATATAAAATTAATATTCGCTGCCACCTATCCCAAGCAGCAATAATATCTCCCACTTGACAAATGTCTCTGGCAAAACCAAGCAAAAGATCTCCTTGCCAGCCACCCTCCAAAGAGCTGGAGCCCTACCTACTTCATGCTACCCCTTTAGCACACTTACTTAGGGTGTTGTGGTCCAAAGATTAACAATCCTACTGTCTTTAGAGAGCATACACCTGAATCAAAGCACTACTACATAACTCCCCAGATTCCATCTGGCCAGGTTCCCAAGAAGGATGCCCCAGATCAGACATCCTGAGTGCACTCAAGTCTAACTAAGAGCCTTCCTGGACAGTGCACAAGACACTAGGAAAATTGAATGTCCCTGGAGATAGGCTGGGAGACTATATTTAGAGCTGGGACTCAGATACCTAAATCCCTTTATGGATCTAATATGTGGAACTGTGTCTTAATTTCAGCCTCAGAAGGGAAGGGCACAAGGGAGCCCTGAGGAAACTCCAGATTCCTTCTCATCAGACTGCTTACTGAATAGACTTTTAGATCAGGGAGTGAAAATCATGGTTCAGTTTAACCACTTTGAAATTCTTCCATATTAGATGTTTCTCCTAAAGCAAGCATGCTATGAAATAATAGGAGGATGACCCCAGGTTTCCAAAAAAAATAAAAGGCAACATCACAAAATCCACAGCTGCTCTGCATTTGCAATAAGCTGTTTAAAACAAAATAAACCAATACATTTGCTCCAAGAAATACGCATTAGGAACTGGCAGCTTGCTTCCTTCATTCCTCTATCCCCAAGTACTTAAGCTGAAAGAAGGGGGGAAACCTTGAAGTGATATATGCATGAAAAATCCCCGAAAACAATAGCTGCTCTCCAGTTGACTCCAAAGCTGTTATTAAATTTGAGGTTCCTGTGCTAGCAGAGCACAGCTTGAGCAGTGTGCTCTGTATTCACCACCACCATCACCAGGCTCCAACAATGCAAGCAAGTCAGATTTCCACCTACAAATTCCAGGAAGTTCATTGCCTGAAGAGCAATGTGCCAATACCTCAGTATGAGCAGGCTCAGCTGGATAGCATTATGGAAGCCTCCCCTGATAGAGTAAAATATCAACGGACTAAACCTCGGATCATTGTGTCTGAAATGGAACTTTTCTCAGCACTCTTCAGAAGGAGGTGCAGTCAATATGAAGCGGCAAGAGTACGTACCACACACAAACCCTACCCAAGCTCTCAACTCTAGATGAGAAAAAAGTTTGGGTCAAAAACGCAAGCAGCCAGAAAATGGCCAATGGTCTCTTTAGCCCATTATAATCACCTTCCCAAACCCGTTCCACACCGTGGCAGCAGCACATATACTATTTGAAAATATCATCCAAAGCTGTTTCACTGAACCTCCCACCCAGAGAAGGGGAAGAAACCTCATTCTGCACGGGCTGGAAGAAGGAGAGAGATGGTTCAGCATTTCACCAGCACCATGGGAAGCAGAAGACTCATTCAATGAGCTATGAGAAGATGCAACCTGGTGGGAAAGGTAGAGACCAGTGACTGCACCATGATTCAAGACAGAGCATGAAAACAGCTGAGACAAGTTTGCAGGCATCAAAAGTCTCCATGGAAGAAGGAATGAAACACTAAGAAAGAACTTCTGTTTCTAGGAGAAACAGAACCCACTTACAAGCAGCAGGTCATAACTGTAAATATCTCTGTGCAGTTTATGTTGTTTATTTTCAATACACCAAACCACCTACCATTTCAACCAGATTTGTCATGACTATTTATTATTCAAGAAGTTTTGCCTGAAGAGGCACAAACCTGCACCACTAAACTTCTGTCCTCAGAAGAGCATCACAGCACTATAGAGAGAGAGGGCAGGTGGGGACGCAGCCTTTTGCGTGTGTTCATCATGCACAGTGAGCATGAAACTTGCTGGCTTCTTCTCCAGAGCTAATGGCTTTCATTCCAGATGGAGGGGTCAGTAAACAACCTCTGACAAAAAGTGTTGTTTTTCTGGGACAACTAGGAAACACACAAGGGGGACACAGAAAGACTTGTGGCTGTGCTGCTGGGCTATGCAGAGCTCTGACGTGCCTGGCAGAGGAGCCCTGACTTGAGCAGCGTTCAAGTCTCATTGCTTTCCTTTCCTTGGAATGAGCTGTCTGCCAGTGGATGGGAGAACCAGCTGATAAGCTATGGAGAAAACCACACAGAAGGCTGAGGAACTGAGGTGGGAAGGAGGCACTGGAGCAGAGAACAAATGCTGCAGAAACCAGACTGCAGTGCTCTTAAATTAGCAGCACGGTCCCTGTATGTTTCAAACTGGGAAGAGGAAGCTGATTGTAGCTGTCAGCAACCAGCTCACAACTCGTCCCTCCTGAAAATGAGGAGAGGAATTAAAGGTTATGCACTGAACTGGGGATGGTACTGAGGGTACCTTTTTCTAGTGGCTGCCTTTAGGAAATGAAGCGTCTCTTGAGACCCAAAACCACAAGTGACAGCTGTTTCTTCTAGACCTCTAGACACTGAGCTGGCCCATGGGAAATAAGGCCATGAAAATTTTCTATAATTGAGTTTAAAAATCTGGAGAAGCTTATAAAGCACTATCTTCAAATCAAGCCTTCAACAAGAGAAAGCCAGGAAGAACAAATAGAACCTGCCCCTGGGCAAAAAACAGACATGAGGAAAGATCTGAGGCAGGACTAAACTACAGTATTTAAAAATCTGATTTTTTGAGCATCAAGGATTCAGACAGAAAAGCAAATGAAGGTTTCAAAGACTGCAGGTAGCTAGAGACACACTTCTCCCCCCACCAGCATGTTGCACCTCTGCACCCACATTAGTCTCCTTTCTGCTGGAGACACATAAATGAGAAGTTCCACTAGCATCCCCAGGAGACCTTAACTGAGCTAGGCACCAAATACCTCTCATTTTCCATTGGATCTGAGTTCCTGATCCCCACAGACCAGCCTTGGATTAGTGACAGCAAGATCAGCAGAAGGATTTCTCCATCCCAGCAATACCTGCACCCAAAGATTTCCCTGAATGCACACAGAAGAGGCAGTACTCAAGCTAGATTGCTCTGAGGCACCTCTTACTAAACGTGATGTCCCCAGCCCTCTTAAGGGCTAAACCCCAACAGCCAGCCATGATGAAACATGGGCTGCATGTGACCTGGACAACCTCAGTGGTGTCCTTCATTTCCCACTGCTTTCAATGGCATCAACTTGGGACCACCCAGGGACAGTTTTTCAGTTTCCTTAAAGTCATTGTTAAAACTTCAGAATGAAATTCTTGCTCCACTAAAGATCAGAGTTGGTCTTTTTTTCTTGGCAAGAGGGTTTCACTGTCTGGCCACTGCACATTCAGGTGTAAACCAGTTCCAAACCCTGTTCATCAAGGTTGTGTTGCTGGAAAGTTCCAGCAGAGACTTTAGGCCAGATCAGTTTGTAAAATAACTCTCTGTGGCTATAGAGGATCACAGGAGATTTCCCAGAAAGTTTCAGATGTGAGGAAGCATCCAGATGCATCACCAACTACAGCTAAAAAAAAACCCAAAAAACAAAAAACAAACTAACACAGGTACACAGGAAACTTTCAACTCAACTGTTCTCTGTCTTCAAGGTTGGGCTCAGAAGGGTGGGCACAGAAGGGTGGGCTCAGAAGGGTGCTCCAGCGGGTACAGCCTTCACTGCCAAACTGAGAAATGCATGCTTGGTATCTGCAACTAATTTGTTCTTTGTAATAGGCAAGTGGAAGCATTTAAAATTTATAATAGGACTCAAACTACCCATCATTGCTGCACAATGACAAAGGGGAGGTCTCCCCTCCTCCCTCTCTTTGGGTTCTCTCTGAGCAAGAGGCAGAGCCAGCTGTTTGGAAACAGGCTGTTGACAATACTGCAGAGTAAGACATAGAGTATTATGAGTCAATTAAAAACGTATTAAGAGAGAGTGAGCAGGAGGTACTGCTCTTCTGAACCCAGCTGTTTCACCCTTCTTGCAGGAC
Source organism: Ceyx melanurus (assembly GCA_024611195.1). Taxonomy (NCBI): domain Eukaryota; kingdom Metazoa; phylum Chordata; class Aves; order Coraciiformes; family Alcedinidae; genus Ceyx; species Ceyx melanurus. The sequence goes on along the minus strand of JANHGL010019160.1, from coordinate 62,602 downwards.
AAGTAAACTGAAACTCAGATCTTCCATGGGGAGACCAGAAACAAACAAACCAAACAAACACAAGGACTTGCTGCTCAAGAATAATACTTCTTTTTGCTAGCTCTGCTCCAACACCCTGCTCACAACACATGCTTGCCCAGGAAAACTATTGTTAAACACACCCAGGAAAATGAGGCCAGCACAGAAAAGATAATTGCAATCTGTATTCATTGTAAAGGGGTCATGAGAAACCTGAACTGTCTCGAGCCAAGGTGTAGATAATAAAAATCAGCTGCCAGGACCAAGCTGTAATTCACCTAAGAGTTCTGACAGAGCCCAAATGTGAATATCAGAAGTGCTGCTCAGGTTTGCATCAAAAAAATCTGAAGTGGCAAATGCAACATCTGAAGAGAGCTTCAGGAGAAATCCTGGGCTTTACTTGGAGTTTATGCCAAGATGGATGGGAGGAACTGCAAGAGAGCGGAGGGCAAGATGCAGGGGAAAATGGAATGTATTGTGTTATCTTTTCAAAATTACTTTCTACAAAAAGGAAATGGTAGAAAACAAAGTGAAAAAACAAACAAAAGTGGCCTTTCCAATGGTGGTCAACCAAGTACTACCAGCATGCTGTCCTTCAACGTGCACAGGAAGGGTTTGGAGAAGGTGTGAAGGGGAATGAAGAGAGCAAATGTACAGGACAGTCATAACCAAAAACAGCTGTGGAGAGGTACAAAAACCAGTCATTATTGTGTACAGTCCAAGGCCTTAGGGACCTGCACACCAGGGCTGGGCAATGGGTTTAGCACTGCAAAAGGAAACATCTTTTTTCTCTCAGCACACAGTTAAATGTCAAAACTCATTACCACGGGACGTCGCCGGGGGTCAAGAATACAAGAGGGCTCAAAAAGAATTAGACCCACTTGAAGACAATAGATCTAACAATGCCTATTAAACACTGGGATTTGATGGAAACTTCCAGGACATACCCCAAAATCCTGACACTGGGTGCTGGAAGCTGAGCTAGAACCTCAGAGGTGCAACAGTCTTAGGTAGATCTCTGCTCCTAGTATATAGGGTTTCAGATGCTGGTTTGAGTGGCCTTCACCTGGCCATACAGTATAGTTATGTATCAAACAGGCTCTGCAGCAACCAAGTCCATCTCTTTGGTTTGTTCTCCCTTTTGAAATAGTTTCTGAATGTGCCTTTAGTATTGAGGAGAACTGGAAAAAATTCAAGACAAAAGCAAAATTCATCAGGACGACCCATTGTAGGGTGTATTTAATAGTCTGGAAACATCATGTTGGTCTCTTACTGAGACCAGAAGCAGGGTCTGAGTTTAATCTCAACCAAAAAACCCAAAGGTTCTTGGTTCTAGAAACAGTAGCTGGATGCTGTGGCACTGCTGTCCAGCCTACACTGGAGAGGGGAAGAGCTGTGGGTGGCAGGGGCAGCAGGGAAGGACCAGGCACGGTTGATCTAGGTGGGTTTTGATTCAGAGCACGGGGAAGTGTGCATTGCATTTGCACACTTCCCATCTTGTGTTACCACCACTCCGGCTTTACACCAACTCCTCTCAATACTTCAGTGCTCCAGCTGAGCTCTAACATCAGGAGAGAACTCTGTCTTCCCTGATGACTATACAGCATTTCATGCAGCAAAGTCCTAACCAGAAGGACCTTCAGTCACATCTATTCAGGAGACCCTGGAGCAGGTCGATACTTCTGCTGATGAAGAATATGATGTAGAGAGGCTCACTCTTGACTTTAAGCATCTTAGAGAGCAGTGCCCCTTCATCTGACCAGTCACAGAGTCATAGAATCATAGAAACATTTTGTTTTTAAGAGACAAAGATCATCATGTTCAACCATTAACCCAGCACTGCCAGGTCACCACTAAACCATGTCCCTCAGCACCACAGCTACACAGCTTTGAAACCCCTCCAGGGATGGGGACTCCAGCACTGCCCTGGGCAGCCTAGGACAAGACAACTCTTTTGGGGAATAAATTTTTCCTTATGTCCCACCTAAACCTCCCATGATGCAACTTTACACTACTTCCTCTTGTCCTATCCCTTGTTCCTTGGGAGAAGAGACCAACCCACCTGGCTCCAACCTCCTTTCAGGGAGTTGTTGAGACTAAGAAGGTCTCCCCTGAGCCTCCTTTTCTCCAGGCTGAACAATCCCAAGTCTCTCAGCCTCTCCTCACAAGACTTGTGCTCTAGACCCTTAACCAGTTTTTTTACCCTTCTCTGGACACACTCCAGCCCCTCAATGTCCTTCTTGGAATGAGGAACCCCATACTGAACCAAGGATTCAAGTAATGGCCTCACTAGTGCCAAGTATAGGGACATAATCACTTCCCTAGCCCTGCTAGCCACACTAGCACTGATACAAGCCAGGATGCTGTTGACCATACAGGTAGGAGCTCCAAGTGCCTAAGCCTTACCACCCTAACTCCAGCTTGAAGACAGAAGTCCCAGGAGCTCTTCTTTCAACAAGAGAAAGCAAAGCAATCTTTTCATCCAGCATGTCCTGAGAGCTTCTCACAGGAAGCTCTGCCAGGCTTTCTGTACCATGTCCTACAGCCAGGCCTGTCCCTTTGCTTGCGCCACCACAGGAACATTTTGTTCGAAGACAGCTAATGACCCATGTACATTTGCCTATAAAATGATACTGGACTATTTCTACCCTCCTCTCCCATTGCTTGGCTGCCTCTGGCTTGCAGAGCTTGTCAGGGCTAATTACATTGGCTTTTTCACTGAGGGAGTTTTTCCTCTTTGCATGTGTTTTCTGTTCTGAGCATAGCACAGTTTCAACAGGTTTTTGATGCTGTTGTTGTTGTTGTTCTTGACAAGAGCTGCTGTTATGAAATGCATCCTCATGGCCCTGCCAAGGTCCCAGCCAACTGAGACCCAGTTTTATTTGACGCAGGAACAAATTGAGACCATTTGGTACTTGGAGCACTGGACATCTTATTCAATCTGCAAGGGAGCTGGGAAAAGGGCTGAGTGTCTCCTCCCTCCCCTTCCCTTTCAATACACTCATTTGTTCCTGCAGAAACAGTCTGTTTCTCTTCCATTCTTCACTTTTCCCTAATTTTATCCATATGCAGTCCAAGATGGACGTGAAAAATTACCTGCATCTTACCCTCAGCAGATGCCTGCCATCAGTTAGGTCAACAGACCAGCTTCAGGGACACAAGTTGTCCCTCACACCCTTTGGCCAGAGTCAAGGCTACTCAGATGGCAATGAAACCAGAGCAGCACAGGGCCAAGTCTCAGAGCCAATGGAGGGTACAGAGCTGCACATGATCGTGGAGCCAAACTCTGCAGGAGACCACCCTTTTTTCCAGCACACTGGGGGATTTGAGGTCTAGGGGAGGAGGCTGCTGATCCCCTACCAAGTGAAACCTTCTCCCCCACGAAGAGTGAGTGCCTCAGCCTTGAGGGAGGCGAGGCCCGTATCGAGGTCACAGCTATTGCGTGCGGTCTGGGCTAGAGCTTCTCTTCCCCACTCTGCTCCCCAACACAGCAGCTCATTTATCAGGGAAACGAGCCAGCAAGCCAAGGTGGTGGGAGAGCTGAACCACAGCTGTGCTCCCAGCAGCCTCTGTTCAGACAGGACTTACAAAGCACCATGCTGACACCAGCTTGGGTGGATTGAGGCTGCATGGGACCATCCACTTCTGCATCCAGCACACACTGGGAAGAGAAGCCTAGAGATTTTTCACTCAGGTCAATGTTTCCACCCTGGAAAAGATAAAAGGGATGCTCTTAGCACCAACTCAAGTACTGTGGGAAGAAGACAACCACAAAAGCCACAACCCACAAGCTGCAGAAGGTGACAGAAGCAATGTAGCTTCCTTCCTACCCTGGCACAAGCAATGTGAGCAAAGGCTCCTCTCCATGGCCTGCCCAGGGGAAGCACTTCAAGGCACTGGCTGCCCCAGAAGAAATGCTGGTTTCTGTGCAACTCCCTCACAGGCAGCTTGGACCACAATGACTTTGTGTAGTCTTCAGCAGTGGGGAGCTCTGAGCTGCTTCTTGAGGCTTGGAAACCACAGACTGGTTTCCAAGACTGACCCTGGGAAGATCTTGCACCCCACCAAGAATCCAGGCACTGTTTTAATCAATGGGGACAACCTGTTTTACCACAGACCCGGTCCTGCCAATCCCAAGAAAGGAAACAAAAAATATTTCAACAAGAGGTTAAACTGTTTAACCTGAAGCCTTGGCTCGGCCAAAGCCTCAAGCTGAAGAGCCCTCCAAGTACAACCAGGAAGCAGGATCACCAGAGAGTGATGCCCAACCACGACCCTTCCAAAAGGCAGCTAGCCTTGGATCATGGAGGCAGAGGGCAGAGCCACAGCTCTTGTATTGACTTTCCCCTGGTGCTTTTTCAGGCTGGTATCCCTGAGGAGAGGCAGCAGGGATGAGGTTACCTCCTGTGGACGTGTGGGTGAGGGAACCTCACTGCAGGCCCTCATCCCCTCGACCGGGCCACTGTGCTGAGCCCACAACACCAGCCCACACAGCATCTTCCTCCGGCCTCTTTCAAAAATAATCCTTTCAAAACTCCCTGTGGTTTCTTTTCCTATGATGAATCAGGGGGCCTTAACATACAGCAGCAGTTCAGTGGGGTGGAAGGGATAATCACTAAGTGATAGGACAAAAGGAAATGACAATAGGAAATGAAAAGCCCCTTCATTGAAAGGGCTGCCCAGGGCAATGGTGGAGTCCCAATGCCTGGAGGAGTTTCAAAGCTGTGTAGCTGGGGTGCTGAGGGACATGGTTTAGTGGTGACTTGGGTTAATAGTAGGACTTGATCTTAAAGGTCTTTTCCAATCAAAACAATTCTTTGGTAGTATGTTTACGTACCCCCTGGTGTTGCCTCCCCTTGCCTGGATAAGACATGAAGGTAAAAACCGGGTTGTAAATAATTTTCACATATGTTAATGTGACTTTTTTTTGGCAGGGAGGATGGGGAAATAAGGGAGTACATGTGTATTGTCTCCACTCTTTTTTAACTTAAAGAAAAACCCTCCCCCCTTCTCTCTCCAAAACATACAGAAGCAGGAAGGCACAGGCTCACTCCTATGTCCCAGACAGTTTGACCTATAAGATCTAAACCCCAGATTTGACCCTCTGCAAAAATGCCCCATGGCTGGGCCAGGATATCCTCCTTGTTACATTTTAAATGAGGCCTTCCTTCCAAAATACATAACAAACTCCTTCTCCAAATTCTAATCCAGATTTGGTTTCTGTGACTCACTTCAAAACCACCTCAGAGCTTCATCATGCTGCAGGAGCTATGTCCTGAGGGAAAGAACATCTCTGAGCAACAGGCCCTTTCTCTACTGAGCCATACAGACACAACTACAGAACAGATGAACTCCTCTGCTCACAACTGCCCAGATCTAAGACATTTCTTAGACATTTCACAGCAAAGGCTCAGCCACCAAAGAGAAAATAAACATGAGATGCCTCTAGAATGGAGCCTAGAGATGTCTCACACTGATCATCTTGTTACTGATACCCAACGTGGTATTGAAAATTGACTACATTTTTTAATGCAAGACATTTTCTGGAGCATCAGCTGAATTTACTTTGTCCATCTGAAACCTATTTTAAAAACTCCAGCAGCAAAATCAGAGGAACCAAACAGGATTTTTGGTGTGAGAAACAAAAGCCAGAAACCCAAGACAGATTACTTGAAGACATATAGTAAAAGCTTATATGTTTTAAGAGTTTGTCAAGGGACATGAAAAGAGTAGAGGAAAAATTAAGAGGTGAGCTGGTGACAGATGTATTACCACACACTGAGCATTGATAAATAATAAAGGTCAGAGATTGAAACACCCCACCCTACCTCTCCTGACGTGGGCTAGGCAAGGGACATCAGTGACATATAGACATCCACCAACCAACCCCACGTCTGGCTCAAGCCCAAGGGAGGCTTTTGGTCCTTGGATGGTGGTGGTCTGCCTTGGATTTGTTGCTGGTCATCAGTGCTGCCTCTTCCTTGCACTTGGAAGTGCCTCAGAGGGACAGGCACAGGGTGCATGAAGTGAGTCAGAGCAGCCTGTGTTCCTGCAAGCTTCTGAAGCTCTAGAAGGCCTTTCCTTTTCAGACTCTGCCTGTGTCTGCCTCCTGCCACGGATGGCAGCAGCTCTCCCTTGGACTACCTTCTTATAGGAAGCAGCAGTGCAGCTTCCCTGCTCTCCCACAGCCTGGAACCCAGCTTGGCTCAAAATCCTATTAAGGAGAAGGTAGAGTTAAGTGACAAAGAAATCAAGCTTATCAAGCTCCAGCTAGGGATAGTCAGAGGAAATGCAGCAGCCAGAGCACATGCCAATATTTTAATGCCTTTTTTGTCTGTGTCTTTGAAAGAGTTTATTTTGGCAGCTGAAAAGTGTGTAAAAAAAGCACGTCCTTGTTGTATAGATTTCATGGACCACTGGAGAGAGCCAAAGCTACTAGAACAAGGCAGCACAAGGATCCTCTGCCAGCAGATATAAAGCTTCACCCAGCAGAAGTCCATCCAGCTCCAGTGAATCAAAGGGCACTGCACTGCTTTACACCAACCAAGCATCTGGCCCCACTTCATTGTTTCCTCTTCTTATTGTTTGTTTTTCTGATCTCCTTTGGGCTTCTCATGCTTCATCTACAAAATGGTGGTTTTCTAGGTACTGCAGTGCAATGTTATTATCATCGGACTCCGCCACGTCCTGTAGTGGTTCAGCAAGTTGTGATGGGCTCTTCAGGAGCCAAACCTCTCACAGTGTCACTGTGGCTTTCCCAGCTTTGATATCCACAAGACTCAGAAGGGAGCAGACAGTTCAAACAGTTCCAAGAGCAAGTTTGGAAGTGAGAGGTCTCTGTTCACCAGTGACCATGTGAGCAAGTTTTTTTTCCCCTCTCCTGGCAGTTCTTCCACATAAAAAAGCATTGCTTTAGATAACTAAACACCAGAACCAAGTGGGCCTGTTTTCTGGTCCATGGCCAATGGATGTCAGTGGCTTGTTGATTAATCAAAAGCCATGACAGATCTGAGTATCTAGCTGAATTGTAACCATGCAAGCATTTCTTCCATGCTAGAGAAAGATTGCTCTGGATGCACAGTGTCCTTCCCAGTGCCCACCCACAGCAGATTGGAGTCCATGGGCCATCTGTGGTGGTGGCCTAGAGAAACTATCCTCAGCAGATCTATCCCTGCAGGAAGGAGATAAGGTTAAGTTGGAAGCATGTGCTATGGATGCCACCCCGTCCCTCATTTATCTGTTAGAAAGCTTTGTTCATAGCTGCTTTAATCCAGGAGATAACCAGTTTATTTCTTGGCAAAATAATCAAAATGGCAACTGTCATGGTAGCACAGATAGGTGGGCACCTTTGTGAGCCCATGGGAAGGCAGTCCCAGGAGCTTTCCCCTCCATGTGAGCTGGGGCTATGAAAGTGCACTTGATTTTGGGGGAGAGGTGCCATTGCCATGATATGGTTCATCAGTCCCAGTGCAGGTGGGAATCTTTGCTCGCAAAACTCTTCCTTGGCAGGGCCAAACAGATAACATTCTTTGACTGCAAAATGGAAACACCCAGTGATCAAAAGATGCTCCTTACAGGAGACAAATAAAGGTTTGAAGAGAGCAAACTGTTGAGAAAACCAGAAAGGTCAGCAGTAAATCGGGGCACCCTTGGCATGTGTCTCAAGCCACACACAGCTAGGACCATCTGGTGGCAGCAGGCAGACTAATACATCCAAAAGCAGCTTGCTCTGGCCAGTGACATGTGCCAAAAGCTCTTGTGTCCCAGTAAGACAGGGCCCTGCAGGTGACACTGGTGAGGGTAAGCAGTACTAAAGATACCCTTCTCAATCAGGTCTCACTCCAAAATCATCTCTCTCCCACCTAGATCATTACTCAGTCAGCTGCAAGACTCACCTTGAGTCTTCACATTTGCTGCCTCCTGGTCCTTCGAAATTTCCTCACAACCTCTGACTAGTCTAAAACAGCCACTGCCCTGTGTGTCCAAGGCCAGCTTTGGTCTTGTGGCAGGTGACCACAGAGGGTAGCTACACCTTGCCCATAGAGACTAGCACAAAGCTGGCTGTGGTGACATATATGCCTTTGCATTTAACTTTAGCACAGCATTTTCAGCTCTGAAATTGCAAGGATCCCACCTACAGCAATTCTGACAGAGAGCTGGGGAGAAGAGATTCCCTTTGCTTCCTGATCAGCACATACATCTTGGGCTTCAGCCTGCATCTCAGGCTTGCTTATTTCAGCCATGGAAGCAGCAAAAGAACTGAAATTGTACCCATAGAGCTGCTATTGGTCGCTCGATCTTCTCTCCCTTGACTCTTCCTCTTGCCGCCCCCACTTTGTTCCACATTTTTCACATTTCTGGGGATTGTTTTTCACCTCCCAATGCTTTCTGGAGTGTGCCCAATGACAATAAACTCAGCCTGCCCATCGCTGGTGGGGCGAGGGGCAGGAGGCTGTGCTCTTGGTAAATTTAGCCTCTCACTGACAGATTTATCTTCCTTAATCAGAACCAAGTGTAGTTAGCGAGGTTTGTTTTTGTAGACTGCACTTCCCTAAAGTCAGCACACGCACACCTCCCCCTCCCTCCCCAATTACATCAATGCTTTTAGTTAAGAGCTAATTTCCTGGAGCGTGTGCCAGTGATCTCTCCAAGCACACAAAACAAAAACTGACATGTAAAAAAAATAACCCTGTGTTTTGCTTGAGAAGGAATCTTGTCGTAATAGAATTTTAGGAACGAGAAGCTATCAAAGGGTCTCTTCCCCATTTCTCCTTCATTTGCACATGTAAGGTGTAGCAGAGATGGGGAGCACCTTTCCAGTCTAAAAACACAGGTTATTGTAGCAGACCTAAAAACACCTTGTATAACAGCATGGAAACATCACAGTGCTGAGGGATGGTGTGTAGCTTGCTCTAGATGAACTAGTCTGGACTTCACCAGATCTTGTCTCTGTCCAGCAAGACCCAGAAAGTCCCTTTTAGCAAACAGAGCCTCAGGATCTCACAACAGCTGGCCTCGTGTTGCCTAATGCTGGTACAGAGCCTTCCCTGATACTGTGATTTCTCTTTTCTCCTTTTGCAAAATACCAATTCACCCAGTCAAAGAGAAATAAAATTATAGTCAGAAACTAAACCCCACCATTCAGTAGGCAGGTGAGTCACAAAGAATTTCTCCATTTAAAACAAGACTATTTGCTCTTGTCCTTCCCTAATCCTGCATTCACATATTGGCACCAGAAAAACATCCCATTCTGCCACATCTTGGAACAGTGCAGGAGCTGATCTAGCCAGGCCTTGGCTCCACAGTCCTCTCTCCTGGGAACAATTTGGACACTGTGTGGTAGGAAAGATTTTGTGGACATCTTCTTTCATGGGGCTCCTCCTCTACATCTATCCACAATCTTGATTTAATGTTTCCCTTTCATTTTTCTTCCCATCATGCTATTAATTAAGAACAGTTCTAACATGTGCCAGTCTAGAAAGGAATATGATGTAATGACCACGTTTCTTCTTCTGTTTCAGTTTAAAATAAAATAAAAACTATTTTTATTGAGCTCCTAAAAGGCAACAAAGCCCTTGAAGAACAGATTCGAAGAGAAATACTTGATTTCAGACTCCAGTAAGGTTTGATAAACTTCCATTAGGTCTCAGATAGATGGACCATGTGAAGGGCAATCATGACTTCAGCCTCCCTCTGCCACTGTGTGTCAGGCATGGGAAGCCTGGTGTAACTGAGTAATACTTCTTCCCTGCTTTCTACAGGCCACGTTGGTTGCCAGTTAGAATAAAAAGCAAGACACAGGAAGGGAAGTCCAGGATGTCTCTGATGCCATTACAATGTCTCCATAGCAATCAAACATTCCTATTGGAAGTATCAGCACAGGCCAGCTCAAGATAACCCATAACAAGATGAGACACTGCAGGCTGTTGCACCACAGAGAATCAGAGCTAATCACAGAATTGTCATGGTTGGGAAAGATCTCCAAGATCACCATGTCCATCTATCAAAAAAACCCCAAACCAAACAAAAAACCACCACAGCCAGGAGAATGCTGTGGGATTCTGTGGGACAGTGTCAAAGGCCTTACTAAAGTCCAGGTAGACAATGTCCACAGCCTTTCCCTCATCCTCTAGGCAGGTGACCCAGTCACAGAAGGACATCATGTTGGCCAAGCAGGACCTGACTTTCCTGATCCCATGTTGGCTGGGTCTGAACCCCTGGCTGTCCTGCACCTGCTATGAGAGCTCACTCAGGATAAACCTCTCCATAATGTTTCTGTGTACCGAGGTCAGGCTGACAGGCCTAACCATGGTCCCTTTTGGCTTTCCCACTTATTAACTTGACTGGGATCCATCCAAACAGAAGCCATAATTGGAGAAGTAGCTTGCTCAGACTTAGCCCATGGAAGCCATCAGAAAGGGTTGATTCACTGAGTGTGCTGTTAACATGATCCCCTTGCTTTGTTTTCCTTTCCCCCTGGACATAGGAAATGAAGAGGATCTGGGAGGATAAGATAAGACGTAATAAATTGACTTCTAAATCAGCCCACCTCTTGGTCTTGCTGCTGCTGCCTTTGTTTCTGCTACAACAGGCCACAGATGAGCTTCAATAGCTTCATTTCTGCCATTCATCAGCTCCAACTCTGTGGCAAATCCTAGACAAGTTCCTTGTTCCTTAGGCTTACCTGGAGACACTTGTCTTTTGAATGGTACAGGGGTGGGTAACTGCATACTGAGACCCAGTGTGTCCCACTGGATCTGATTTGCCTGCTGCAACATAGTTTGATGTGGCCAGCCCACCACTGAGACACAGCCCTCAGCCTCCTGCTGCCACAACACAGGCAGGACTCCAGCAACAAGCCAAAAGAGCTGGGGCTGTGTTCCCACCATAACTCTGCTAACGTTTACTCCTCCCACTACTGCAATCACGGATGAATCTTGACGTGTACAAAAATTTGTTAGGTCAGAAGCTCAGAAGCTGACCTAGCCTCATAAGCTTAAGTACCAGAGGGCTTACCTGGGCAGAACTCAAGGTTCCAGCAGCTAAGAGAAATTCCAAGAGGGAAGAAAGAACACAGAGAGGTACATTTACATATGCTGGGAACTGGCACATGCTGAGATGGAGTCCCTACACTGTGATGTCTTTAATCCAGACTAGGCATCTTCCTATGCAAAACCACCCCTTTTGTTTACCTGATAGCAGCTTTTTTTCCCACCTTGCCCTGTGTGAGTGAGCAAGAACTCTGTCTGTATTCAGGGCAGAGCTGCATTTGCTGGATTTCAAAGCTCAGCCTGCAGCTGTCTGGAGCTACAGCAGGACTTAAGCAAACTGCACCTAAAGCTGGGCCCTTGAGCTGCCTTTCATGGCACCCAAAGCAGTGACAGTGCCCCTGGGAGCATCAGGGACCAGGAGCACTGCAGTGAGGTAGTCAATGCAGCTCTCAATGGAGCTTCTCTATTTGCCCCTTAAACAGGAGTGGTTACCTGGGGGTGCAGCCAATGGCCAGACCTTCCAGCCCTTTCTCTATCTTGGAGGCTACTCCAGGCTCTCCACAGCAGTGGGGCTGCCTATGCAGCCCAACTCTGTGCTATGGACATCTGCCCAGAGCACCTGCGTGCTGCTGGGACAGCTCCCCATGTGCAACGATGGGCACTCATTTCAACTGAAGTTACCCATGGGCTGTACTGGACCCTAAGTGTTTCTTCTCCCCCCAAGACAAGCCATGGTTTCCAGCAGGTGATCTGTGAGGGTAAATTTCACTCTCATTTTTCCTTTTATATCAAAATTCCCCTCATTTCCCATAGGAAGCAAGCACATGTGGGACTATTTTTACCCTGGTTTATTTTTAGCCTCTCACGTGGCTGTGAAGGGAGCACCCCCAGCCTGCAGGCACATGAGAGGCCAACAGCAGGGCCTGCAAAGGCACCTTCTCCCTCTACAGCATGGATGGGGCTGGGGGCAAAAGTGCTGCCAGTAATTATAGCAGCATCATTAAACCAATTGCTGCTTTTCAGATGTGCTCCTGGGCCCCTGTTGGGCAGCAACTTGGGGCAGGGAGGTTAATCCTGGCCAAGACTGCTGCCTATGCCATCCCCATTGCCAGAGATACCTCTAGCCAAACCTGCTACCATCCCAACAGCACTGCCTCAAGGGACCAGATTCTTAGTAGAGTGCTTTGGGTTAGAAGGGACCTTGAAAGGTGACTTAGTTCAACCCCCCTGCAGTGAGCAGGGGCATCTAGAACTAGAGCAGGTTGCTCAGAACCCCATCTAGGCTTACCTGGAACATTTTGTACCGTCCCTCTCTAACACCACAGAGCAGCATGGTCCCAGAGATGTGCTGGAGCAAGTTGAAGGCCCCCAGAGATGCATTCAGATCTGAAGCTCAACCACAACCATCATCAGGGCAAGAACCAGGGTGCTGCGTGGCCCCTCTGGGACAGATCTCCTCCTCCTTCAAACAAAGTCTGGCAGGCAGGTGTCTGGGAAAGGGAATCAGGATGATCAGGTGCTGCTTCGACCAGGGCAGGGGGCTTGTTCAGTAGACACTGTGGCCAGTGGATTTTTTTAGTTTAGATGAGCAATGTGCAAAGGTTTGGGTTTCATACCCCAGCAGGGGGGAATTAAAACATAGCCTGAGCCTCGCTGTTACTTCACAAAGAGGAATTGCTGCTTCCCACCAGCATGACTAACCAAGCTAAATGTGGCCTTTGTGGCTGAGCAGCAGCCGGGTGGAAAGGCAGCCAGGCTGCGAGGACAGTCTGGGAGCAGCAACGGTGCTGTGGCCAAGGATGTGGCTCCTTGTGGATGCAAAGTAAGATAGGAGGGGAGGCAGAGGAGACCAACCTCTGTCCAGGGGACCCTCATTTCCCACAGCTGCTGTTCATCCTGTCATCATCTCCCAGGGCACCTCCCCAAGGCTCCTGCCAGCTTCCCTGAGGGAAATGGCAGCTTCTGCACCCCACCAGCCACGCTGCCCACAGTGCCATGCTGCCCACAGTGCCAGCCTGCAGCACTCCCTGGCAGGCCCCCCGTTACCTTGGCAACGCTGTCAAGGTTCAGATGGCGTTTTCCTCCATCCCTATTTCTGCTGCTGGTCCATAGTTTTCACCCCCTGCTCAGTCCTTCCCCAGCCACTGCCTCCCTCGCCAGGCAGCCTGGAAAGGGTCAGGACACTGCTCTTGCCGCCAGGGCTACGGTCACATTGCATTGAAGCCCCTACTCAGGAATAACAGCATGAGATCTTCTGTCACAACAGAGGTAAAATTGAAATCAGCAAGCAGATAGTCATAAATCCTCTGCTGTCTCTTCTTGTTAGACTTAATCACAGGGAAAAAACCCCAAAGGCCTGAAACATTTTTGTTAACTGACAGAGATATAAAAATTTATTTATTTTTAAAGAGAGGCTCACCGTGCAGAGGGGACAGCCACAGGGGCTGCTCCTTGTCAGCACTGGTCTCGCTTTGGGTGCTGCTGCCTTGCTCAGACCCCCAGGTAGCTCCTCACCCTGCCTGTCTTCTCTATAGAGGCAGCAGGACAGGTGACACCTGCCTGTGTCCTACCTGTATGGACAGCCCTACCCTGGGGTTCCAGCTGACCCCAGTACCCAGAATAAGCCACCCGGGAAAGCAGAAAGCTCCACAGGAACCTCTGCCTGGGGCCACAGCCCCATTTCACCCAGGTACTCTTTCCTGGTGGACTCCATCCAGCTTCTCCATAGCAACATCTAGACATTAAATATAGACACGTTGCCAAACCGCCTTTGCAAAACTGCCACCTCTCCCTGCCACAGACAGGCATTCTCAGGAAATAGCACATTTGCTCCTTACCCATCTCCAAGTGAAGATGGTGGGGAAAAGCAGATAATGAGGAGTGGCCTTGCATCACCTGCATCCCAAGCTGTTAGCTAGCTGATGAGCAGATAAATTATTTTCTTCTTCCTGTTGAAAGAGATGAAACCCTGGCTTCAGATGCAGTGGGACAACACCCGCTCCCCAGGACAGCTAGGCAGTGCTACAGACCCCACTAACAGAGGCTGCTGCTCAAATCATAGAACCCTTTGCATTGGAAGGGACCCTAAAGATCACCTCTTTCTGATGGCTTCCATGGGCTAGGTCTGAGCAAACTACTTCTCTAATTATGGCCTCTGTGCAGATGAATCCCAGATATGTTAGTAAGCGGGAAAGCCAAAAGGGATCATGATTATCTCTGGTTCTTTTTGGTGCTACAACCTACAGTGTCTCATAATTCTATGATTTGGATTGGGAGTGACCTTTAAAGATCATCTAGTTCCAACCCCTCTGCCATGGGCAAGAACACCTCTCACTAGAACATGTTGCTCAAAGCCTTACTCAAATTGACTTTAAACACCTCCAGTGATGGCGCATCCACAGCTTCCCTGGGCAACCTGTGCCAGTGTCTCACCACCCTCATAGTGAAGAGCATCTCCCTCATTTCTAATCTAAATCTCCCCTCTTCCAGCTTGAAGCCATTATGCCTTGTCCCATCACTACATGCCCTTGTGAAAAGTCCCTCCCCAACTTTCTGACAGTCCCCTTCACATACTGGAAGGCTGCAATGAGGTCTCCCCAGAGCCTTCTCCAGGCTGAACAACCCCAGCTACCTCAGCCTGACCTTACAGCAGAAGGGTTCCCAGTCCAAATACCTTCTTGGGGATTGTTAATCAGTTAATGCTTGTAGAGAGGAGAAGAGGGAAGGGGGACAGCTGGGAACATTGAGGAAGGCCAAGGAGAGCCCAGCAGCCAGGTCTCTTTGCCAGGCAGTGGAAAAAAATGCAAGGCCTGAAAATGAAGAGCCACAAAGACCAGGTGCAGCCACCACTGCACTGGGCAGGATGATGACAGAGAATGGCCTGGCACCATATGGCAGAGGATGCAGCACTGGCCTCCCATGCCCACAGCACCCACTGCATCCTGGGGTTTCACTGAAAAATACCAGGGCAGAGACATGGTTGATTCCTCAGCTAAGGAAAGAGGTGAATTGGATGCTGCAGCAGATATGAGACATGACAGGAAAAGCTGCAATCACACCCCTGAGGTACCTGGTGAAATTTCTTAAACTTCCTTGACCCCAGCTTGGGAAGGCTGTTCAGGCCATGACAGCAGTCATCTTCATCTGGGGTTTATGGGCTCTTTTCTCCCTGATCCTGTACACCTCAGCCCTTGAAGCCTGGGGTGTGACAGGACAGGGTGGAGGGACCTTTCTGCAGCAAGCACAGGCAGGAGATGGTACAGAAGGGGAACTGGGGAGGGCTGCCCTCACTGTATGGTGTATGCAAGCATGGGCATGGAGCACTTGCTGGACTGTCCAGTCCTGCAAGGGGAAGATGAAGGCCTCACATGCACAAACAGGTTTGGTGGGCGCTGCAGGGATGCTTCAGCTGCAGCAAAGCCTCTTTCACAAAGCCCAAAGCTCCTCCCTGGCAGCATGAGGTGGAAAACCTCCAACTGGTAACGCACTCCTCACACTCCTCCTACAACCCCCTTTGTGGCTGAGCCCAGCCTGTGTTCACAGCAGCAGGGAAAGAAAAGAGACCAGGGACTTTCCAGGCCAGAACCCACACTCTGTTTTCTCATAGCCACTGTGTGATTTTCCTACCACAAATCTGTCAAGACACCTTTTGAAGCCTTGGAGCAGTTTGGCACCCTTGACATCCTACAGCAAGCAGGGCTGCTGCTTAATGACACTTTTTGTGTTAGCAAAGACAGGGAATTGCCTTTTCAGCTTGTGCTGCCCAGCTGCAACCAGGTATTGGTGTTCAGTTGCACAATGCACGTCCCAGCTCCTCCAGAGGTCTCTAAGCCATGCCAACAGGCAACTTTCCTGCTCAGTATGACTAAAGTAGATGTAGAGCAGCTCTGTGGGCTATTACCACTGAGAGAACACTGAATTAAACAGAGAGCTCAGACCAGTGGAGCAATCCCATATCCAAATACTGAACCCCATGGAGATGGGAATATCTGCACTTGGGTCAATGCTTACCAATATTTAAAGGAGAGGATGAGACCAGACTCTTATCACTGTGCCCAGAAACAGGGCAAGGGGCTCAAACTGGAACCCAGGAGCTTCCATCTGAACAGAAGGAAAAACTTCTTTGCTTTGAGGGTGCCAGAGCCTGGCCCAAGCTGTCCAGAGAGGTTTTGGAGTCTCCTTCTCTGGAGAGATTCCAAACCCACCTGGATAATGCAACTCTGGGCAGCCTGCTCTGGGTAACCCTGCTGGAGCAGGGGGGTTGGATCAGATGAACTCCAGAGGTTCCTTCAAACACCCACCATATTTGAATTCTGTCACTGTCCTGCCTCTCAGCAGACCCTGCACTGCTGGTACTTGGGGTTTTTCTCCTCGCCCTTCTTGATTTATAAGAGCCGTACGTTGGCAATCACCCTGGAGCTGCTGATTAGCTGATGCTGGGACCTCATTCCAGGAAAGCCAATCCATTTATCAAAGTGCTTGCAGCTCCCAGTTCAAGGCAGGTGAAGTACTAATAAATATTGAGCAAAGCAAGTGAATCAGACTCCACTGTAGCTTAATAAATAAAAAGCTATTAAAAAAAAAGTCTGCAGATGCTTGTGCCAACTGTTCCTCTCCAGCAGCAGCTCCAGGCACTGGTACTTTGCATTCCCACTTCACTGGAAGGAACTTCTTGTCTTTACATTGCAAAATCCAATCAGCAGAAACCTCCAACTGAGATGAAATTGCAGATCATTGTTTTCCTGGGCTAAAACCTGTGCACAGTCCCATTTAAGTCTGAATAAGAGCTAAGCATGCCCAGCTGCATCCTCCCAAGCTGACATCCCAGTGCATACTGTAGGCTGCACAGACATGGGCCACTTAGAAAGTAAGTGCTGTCTGGCAAAGAAATGAGCTGTTAATTTATTGAAACACACTGCACTATAATTCTGATGAACCCTTCAGCTGTCCTGGGTTTGTGCCTTCATCCAGGAGTACAACTTCAAGAGATGGGACATAAAAGAGAGTGGAAAACAACAGAGATCTTTGAAGCTGGGGCAAAAGAGCTTGAGATCAATTGGAGCAAAACTCCCAGCTCCACAGACAAGAGCCACTCGGCTCCTGCAGAAAAGCAATTAACAAATCAGCCCTGTTTGTTTTCATGGAGGTGAGAAAAGCCTCCAAAACTGGCAGCAATTTCTGTTCCTTCAGACAACTGACTCACAGCAAGCAGCCCACAGGGCTGGGACGCAGGGAGGGAATAGGTTCACTCCATCTGCTCCCCCTGGTGTGTGGGGTGGGTTGTGTGCCACAGGGAGGCCCTGCCCCACGAATTTATTTTGTTTCGGGGCTAAGCATGTCTCACCCAGATAGTCCCAGCTGGGTAGCTGCTTGTCCTCCACCCAGCATGGGAATAGGGAAGGGCCATAGAGGTGCAGAAGTTGTAGTTGCAACCAAGATCTGATCTTTGAAGTGTATTGGTCAGACCTATTTTGGCACCAGCTATGGAGGAACAGTTTGTTTTCATCTTTCCTCTACAGCTATGACAAGGAAAATAGGATTCCTACTGTGATTACTAAAGCGTTAGGGAGCTGAAAAATAGAAAAGAAACACCAGGCAAACAAAATCCCCAAAGATCAAACGTACTGAAGAGTTTTACTTCAATGATTCTACGGAAAAAAGAAAAAAGCAAACCACCAAACAAAACAACAACCAACAAAAAAAACCCAAATGACCCCAAAACAGAAAACCTAAACAAAACCTCACAAGCAGAAAACCCACCTTCCTGAGCAAACTGAGACCCACACAGGCTTCCAACAGTTGGAGCACACCACAGATTCCTGGGGTTTAATCCTAAAAGATGAACTGCCTTATTCCCAGCCTTTACTTTTAGGACACTTGGCTGCTTTTTTGCCTCAGGTCCTTCCATAAGAATAGGTGTGACAGCCACCAAGTCACTTGGTTCTGATGCTGAGAGAGAAGCAGCACAGCCTTTTGCCTGCTCTTTTTAACAGATTTGGGTCCTGGAGCTCCAAGGAGAGGAGAGCAGGGCTGGGCAAAGGCCATGAACATGTCCAGCAGCATCACCTTGTTAGTCAGCATCTCCAGCGGACAATCCTCCCCCAAAGCCAATCTATGTCAGCATTTCCTCCTGCAAAAGCTGCGGCCAGGCTGTGCAGCATGGCCCCAGCTCCCAGGAGCTCTGCCTTTGCTCCTCCTCAACTTGGCTGTAGATCCAGGTGAGGGACAGGCTCCAGAGCCCAGCCAGCGCAGCAGTGACCTCTAGTGACACTGAGGGGACACTTTTCAGTCCCCACAGCTGGGGAGGGTGATGTACCTGTGACACAGATATGGCCAGAGCCTGCCATGAAGGACACTGTGCTTGCGAAGCAAATCCCAGCTAGGTTGTCAGGAGCATTGCTGTTCCTGGGTGGCACAATCAGGGTCTAGATGGGTAATGGGGTCCCCATAATAGTGCTCTGGCTTGTCCTCCAGCCTCCCTACCACAGCATCACACAATTGTTTTGCTCAGAAGAAAACTTTAAGATCAAGTCCAACTGTTAACCCAACACAGCCAACTCCACCACTAAACCACATCCCTCAGCACCACATCTACACGGCTTTGAAACCCCTCCAGGGATGGGGACTCCACCACTGCTCTGGGAAGCCTGGGACTCTCAGCCTCTCCTTACAAGACTTGAGCTCTTGACCCTTCAGCAGCTTTGTTGCCCTTCTTTGGATATGCTCCAGCACTTAACATGTTCCTCACAGCTAGGCTGGAGCATTTCTCCTCCTAATGCCCAGGTGCTTGTCCAAGGGACAGAAAATTTATCACCCATATGTTGTTCCTCTCATTTACCATCCTTTGCTGCTGTTTTACCAGAAGGCAGGTTTCCCAATATGCTCAGGTGAGTCAGCAGTGGTCCAGGAAGGGATTTCCTCCTGCAACTCCTCAACTGAACAGTCATTGCCTCCCTGGCACATCCCAATCTGTGCAGGCATCCTCCAGACAGGAGCACAGAGGAATGCAGAGCCCAGGGATACTTAGACACTTGGGTAATTGAATCATAGAATGGTTTAGGTTATAAGGGACTATTAAAGGTCATCTAGTCCAGCCTCCCTGCAGTGACAAGGGACAGACATCTGCAATTAGAGCAGGTTGCTCAGAGCCTTGTCCAACCTCACATGGAACCCTCAGGGCAGAGGGGTTCCAGCCCTTGGGGCGGAGCCAGAGAAGGCCACACCAGTGATCCAAGAAGCCCATATCTTTCCCTGTGCTGGCTCCAGAGCTGGACACAGCACTTTGCTAAGCACCCAGGGATGGTGTCAGGGGACATGGTGTGCTTTAAGCTGTAGAAAGTGAAGACATGTGAGAAGTGCACTGAGCAAGGTGGAACATCTTAGCCCATACTCATCTTGGTACATCCAAGGCTAGACCTTGGAGTCAAGATTGTGAGCAAAGACTGCTCTGACTTCCAACCAGCACAACAAAAAGAGAAGTGGGAAGCGCAGCCTGGGCTGTGGAAGAGGAAAGGGCTGAGGAGGGAAGAAGCATAACACCAGCCCTGTCATCTCCAGCCCCTGCACTGCCACTGGTTCCCAGGCACTTTCGCAGCAGTTGCACTCACACGAGGGCAGAGGAAGGGCAAGGTCATTGCAACGTGAGCCCAGCAACACAAAGAGGGGTTCAGAACTCTTCCCATTAGAGCTGCCTGGCTTCCCTCCCCCCTCCAAGTGATTCTTCTCTGTGCCTCCATCTTCCTCTTGGACCATCTCCTGGATCAAGGTTGTTGCACAAAGCCAGAGTAATTGCCCTGCCTTGGAGCGCTCTTCTGAAAATCAGCACATTCAAGAAAATGTGTCTTTGAGGTCCTCTGGTGCCCAGCAGTTGGGGCCATCCCAGTCCCAGGGACAGAGCTTGTATTCACATTCTGAGAACAACAGGGCATTCAGCAGAAATGAAGAGACAGTAAATTCAGAAGTGATAAAAAAAAACCAACCAAAAACGTATTTTCACACAACTTGCCTTGGGGAACTCAATGTCATATGATGCAGCCGAGGGCAGGGACTTGTGGGATCAAACAACTGCTGAGCTAACCCCGGGTATTTCTGTTACACCAAAAAATAAACTACATATAAACAGGGAAAGTCCATCAAGTGAACCACATGCAAGCACCAAAAATCACTTGGGCTGTTTTGCCCATGAAGCACCATGCTGGAGAAGACTTCCCAAGGAGAGAATAGCTTTTCTGCGAAAGAAGTTCTGGGGACAGTCTGACTGCATGCTCCAGGACTTCTTGCAACTTTTCCTGAGGTTCCTAGTACCAGCTGGTGCCATTCTGGACAAGTCAGAGGAATCCTTTGCTAGTGACAGTGGCAACCAGCACTCCCACTGCAAGGATGGGTATCAGAATCACTGTATGTTAGGGGTTGGAAAGGACCTTTAAAGACCATTGAGTCCAATCCCTCTGTTAGAGAAAGACAAAACTAGAGCAGATCACACAGAAATGCACCCAGACAGGTCTTGAAATTCTCCAGAGAAGAAGACTCCACAACCTCTCTGGTGAGTCTATTCCCATGTTGTACAACTCTTACAGTAAAGAAGTTCTTCCTCATCAGGACTTGCTCCTTTCAGCCACTCCTGGAAAGTTTTTGTTTTACCCAGTTTGTCCCCCCTCCAAATTCTCATACCATTACTGGGAAGATCTTGTCTCTTCATGCAAATCCTCCTACCATTTCTGGGAAGATCTTGTCTCCATCTCTGCGCCTGCCCTGCAAGGAGCTGTGGCCAGTGATCAGTCCAGGTGCTGGGCTCGGGTGTAAGGGAACCTGCAGCTCTAGCTTCTCTGGCACCATTGGGTGTGGCCCAAGGTCATGGCCTGTTTTGGTCCTTCCCTTTACTGGAACTGATGCAACAAATGGGCCTCCAGCAGGAACATGGTTGATTATCAAAAGCAGCACTGGAAGATTTATGAAAACATGTGAAGATGTGAAATTCATCAACAGTCAGGTTAGAATTTGGGCTCAGGAAGACCAACCCTTTATTTTCCTCAGTTTGATTTTACATTAAGGGTTTGACCTGTTGCTTGAGGTGCAAGGATTTCTGCACTCCTAAGACATGCCCAGATTTGTTGATAGAAGTACAGTCATTCAGAGGGACAAAGGCTTGAAGTGGGAACTTTAATAAAACAGATGTTATTTCCCTTTTAAATTGCAGAGGGAGAAGGCAGGGAAAGGTTTAGAGCAGAGGCTTGACCTTGAAAGAGCTGGTGCCTGAGCATTACCTGCAAAGATAGGCCAATAAAAGCATTACCTGCAAAGATATGCCAATAAAAGCCCCCACATATCTTAAAGTCTTGCAGCTTCGCCATGAATACTTACCTTATGTTATGCTTCCCTTGGGTGCCAGTGCTGTAGTGCCCCGGAGCCCAGCCCAGAGAGCAAGGGGGACACTGACAGAGGTTTCCTCACTGGGCTGAGCCATCCCACGGTGAGCACAGCCCCAGGTCCCAGGCCAAGGGGCAGGCAGGGGTTTTCCAGCTGTATTTCTTTGGCCTCCCTGACCCACGGAGGAGCTGGGGAAACAAGAGCGAGGGGAGGCTCTGTAAACCAGCTCCGTGCAGGTTTGTTGGTTGCATTTTGTTTTAAAGTTGGTCAGTTAAATGTTTTGAGAAGACAAAGCCTGCTTTTCTCCAGGGAACTATCAGGATAATTTTATTTGGCCAGAGCACAGTAACAGGGTCAGGCTGTCAGCTTCTATTAAGATTTGGATGTGCGTCATCAAATGGGAAGTGCTTGGCTATATTGCTTCTCATTACATTGCTTTATGATAAATCTAATAATTACCTTACTACACTTGGCTTATCTAAAGGTTACAAACCCAGCTCTGCAGACAGCCCAGTGAGCTCCAAACTTTCCCTGGCAAGGGCAGCTCCAGTGCAGTGGCGAATGCCTCGGCCAAGCTGCCACCACCTCAGGGGGACACGGCCTCTCCAAACAGCGAGACATCACCTGCCCCATGGCCTTGTCCCAGGAGGACAAACTCACCACATGTTGACCCCCGGGAGAACAGTTTTGGGTAACTAAGGAGTACTCAGGTGCTAGTAGCAGCACAGCATGACACAGCCCTGGAAATGCAATTGCAGAGTTGCCAGCCTGAATTCCCCCAGCTTGGGGATTTGGCTTCTGAGCCTCCACCTCCACAGATCAAGCTCCTTGTGATCCCTCTTACACCATATTTACGCATTGAAAATCCACTGCAGCTGGTACCCACAGGCACAAACAGAGCTGCTGGAGACTCACGCTGGGACAGACCCAACCCAGCACCCCAGTCACAGCAAGTGCTTGCTACCGTGTGAGGAAAAGGAGGTGAGACCAGGATGCCACATTCAGATCTGAGATGGTGTTTTCTCTCTCCCTGGGGGTTTGGACAGGTCTGCCTCTCATGCTCTAACTCACCCAGATCAGGGACTAGCATCCCCCATCTTCATCTGAAATAACAGAGCAGCTCTTAAAACAACTCTGACCACCTCCTTAAGTGGGCATATGGATTGGCAGAGAGATCAAGACCAGCCACAGATACAATTATTCCCCTCTCCTCTCCTGAGAGCACCCAAGAGGTCAGACAGCCTTTCCCCAGGGACATGGGACCACACTACAAACCTCCAACCAGAGACACAGGGATGGGTGAGGGACCAAGGCATAACCACGTCAGTGCCATGTGGCAAACATGTGGGACCCACACAGCAGCTCCTCAGCTACTATGACAGGCTCAGAGGGATACAAAGTACCCCAGATAACACTGCAGAGCTAGGAGGCTTGCCCTCCACATCTCTTGATTACACTTTTTTTTGGCTGAGGCAGGGACCCCTCCCTGTCTCTGCAATTCCTCTGGATGCTGAGCTTAATCTGCTCAGGCCAGTTTGAAACGCATCTGCCTTGAATCCCATCAGCAGTGAGGGTTTAGCATGAGCACTCCCATCTTCATATGGTTCTGTGATCTCACAAATTTATCAAAGACAATTAAGCTGCCCCTGGCTGAGGTATCCCAGACAAGCTGCTGGAGTCCTTCTGCTCTTCCCAAGCAGATTCTCCAGGACAGGGATGACTCCTCCACACAGGGCTCAGCACCATCAGCCCACACAGACCTTCTGCCTTGAAATCTGGCAGCAAGGTGGGCAGTGAGCCCTTGGGTACATTGCTAGAGCCTGTACCACATTCCCCAGAGTGGGTCACACCCTCACCCCGGTCCCTGCTGGTGAGAGAGAAAAGATGCAAATGAAAACTAAACACTAAATAGTGCTCTGTGTGTTCTGCAAGGTTTTCAAGGAGCTGCAGCAGAAAGGGTTCTGCTGGAAACCCTCAAAAGGGCACCAGTGACTGCTGCACCCCATGGGATCAGCAGGTCCTGGCTGACTGACTCAGCCACCTCCTGACATGCAGGATCGCAAGATACGTCAGTTTAGCTAAACTGTCTCTCCCAATAAGCTGGGCAGAGTTTCACAGCCCTGATTAACTGGCCTGGGGATGGCACCACACACTCTGAAGCCCAGAGGCGACCCAGGGCAGGGACACGCACCTCTGCGGCTCACCACGGAGGAGCGAGTCCTTCCCACCCGCAAGCCCAACATCTCAGGGGCACACCAGGATATACTGTAGAGAAGACACACAGGGTGGAGCCCAAAGCTTTCCTGGGACACTGGGGTAGTTTCCCATGCCTTGGGCTCTCCCTTTTAGGGGTTAATTACAGTCATAGTTAACAACCTCTGTCTTTGCTCACACTGGAGGCTGGCACACCCCAGGCGGAGCTGGTTTGGGCCACACTATCACATCTAAAACCACACATGGAGCTGCAGCCACAGCCAGAAGGAGCAGGCTCCCTGCTCTGGCTGGGCTGCTCTCTCCCAGACAACAAAGGGGCTGATAACAGTAGTTCAAAGTTCTCCTCGGTACAAAAACAGTCTTTGAGGGTAATTTGTTTCAGCTTAAAATCAGCTGAAGTTAATTACAAAGCAATGAAAGATCACCCCTTAATATTCCTTAAATTCCCTTGGCCAGGCTGCCATGCAATGCTGCTCTGTAATGGGGTGTGCTGGGAAATCCCTGTGCATCCCACTGGAAACCAGCAAGACTGGTATACTGGAGGCTTTGCAAGAGGTGGAGATGCTTACTGAGCTCCCTTGCCCAGGCAGAGATCTTCTAATCAGGACACCCCTGCTGCTGTCATAAAACAGTGCAGGGGGCACAAATCAAAGAGGATGGGGGGATGAGAGCAGGTTTGTGGACTCAGAGCTGTGCTAGGAACCATCACTGTGAGGCAACCACTTGTGACCCAGGGGTATCACAACCCAGATCTCAGCACACAGGCAATAGGTTTATTTGGTATCAAAGTAATTTTTCCCTTTGCTGCCTCCACTGCTCGTAAAAGCTGCTGCCAGTAGAGCGTGTTGAATACTAAGCTCTTGGAGGAAGCAGATGCATGTCCAGTTAAATGTAGTTCCCTGCCAAAATGCTGCATGCAGACAGGCACCAAGGGGAAAACCAGACCCTCAAGGACTCCAGCAATGGGCATTAAATCTGAGTCTGTAGAGACACCTGAAAGTCACCTGAAAACAATGCTTGAGGTGAGTGCCCTGCCCTGAGGGTCTGCCTGTCTCCCTAATCCTGCCTGGGGACAAGTGGTTGGTTGTGTTTCACCAATTTGCAGCAAAGCAAAAGCCAGACTCTGATCAGGAAGCAGCTTTAATGCCTCGCTCCAGTTCAGTCCTTCACCTCCCTCCTGCTTTGTCAAGCTCTTTCTCACTTCTGCTCAGAGCAAGCACCCTAGAGAGAAGTCCGCAGGGGTTTGATACCTGTGGTGTCTTTGGCTTTCCATTCTCACTGAAAGTACAGCCCCTGCCCACACCAGTCTGACTTCCAGCCTGGCTCACCCCTCACCTGCAAGAGAACACTGCACAACAGAGGGAAGAGACAGAGGGAATCAGGGTTGAAGGAAAGATAAAAGCCATGCAGAGTTTTGGTCATGATCCTACCACACACAGCACAGGCCAGAAATCCAAAGCCCAGCTAACACTGCACTAAACCTACAACTCCCATCCCATCCTGCTGTGGGTAAGTTGGGCCACAACCAATCTCCCAAAAGATAACCTTGATAGAAGATAATTACTGATAAGCTGTTGAGGTATCTCCCCTAGTTTCCAGCAGCTGACTGACACCCTCTACACAACAGAAACTTTACTGAGAACTTGATATGTAAAAATAAACTCAGAGAATGTTACGGCTTGGAAGGGACCTCTGGAGATTGACTCCAAGCCCCTGCTCCAGTAGGGTCACCCAGAGGAGGCCACACAGGAACATATCCAGAGAGGGTATGGAAGTCTCCAGAGAAGGAGACTCTACAACCTCTCTGGGCAGCCTGCTCCAGGCTCAAGCATCCTCACAGGAAAGAAGTTTTCTTCATGCTAAGTGGGAACTTACTGTGTTCCAGTTAGGACGAGGGGCAACAGTCAGCATCACAGGGTGCCACAGAAAAGAGACTGGCCCCTTCTACTTGACACCCATCCCTCAGATATTTGTAAACAATAAGATCCCCTCAGTCTTCTCCATGCTAAAGAGACCCAGGTCTCTCAGCCTTCCTCATAAGAGAGATGTTCCAGTCCCTTAATCATCCTCATAGCATCTGCTGGAATCTCTCTAGTATTTCACTGTCTCTCTTGAACTGGGGAGCCCAGTGGACACAATATTCCACAGGTGGCCTGACTAGGGCCAAGTAGAGGGAGAAATGAACGTCCCTCAACTTGCTGGCCACACTCTTCAGCCCCAGACCTGTCTCCCTGCTTTCCGCCAGAGCCCCATGACTGCTTGAAGGACAACACCTGCAGCAGCAAGATACAGAACCCAGAGGGACTGAAATCCATGTGTGTTTAGTCCACAGCTGTGGGAAGCATGCTCCCATTTGGCACACCTGCACCCCCACCCCAGCCAGAGCCACCAGAGCTCCTTCCTTGGCCCTATGCTGGATTCTTCAGCCTGCAGCTCCACATGGAGACAGCTGTGGGCTGGGAACACTCTCCTGGAGGTGCAGCAGCCCTCTTGCCAGCCAGCAAACACAGCCTTTAGCCCGGGGCAGCACCCCTGTCTGGGATTGTGTCTGAAGGCCCCACTCCAACACCTGGTGACCCATGGACAGGGGTAGGAATGAGGTGTGGTGTCTGCCTCTCCTGCAGGGAAGCACAAGGGCTGTCTCAGTTCTCAGTGGCTGGCTATCTTTGAAGATGCTGGGTACCTGCAAAGCTAATTGAGAGAAAAGTTTTCTCAGGAAGGTATCATTTGTACCTGGAGTTTTTGTTTGGAAGGGTGAAGAACACTGGCAGGAATCAAACAGTCAGGAGTGTTCCCATCAGATAGAAGCAGCTAGGCCAGGCTCCAGCACCTGCAGAGGAATTACACAGCACCAGCAGGCAATGTGCTTGTTTTGATCTCGCTGTGAATATGTATTTGGCAAATACAGACTGCAAGCTGGGAACCAGAGCAGAAACAGCAGGTTTGCTGCCCTCCCCCACCCGTGACGGAGCTGTCCGAGCAGCAGCCACGTAGAGTACTCCCCTCTTAGCAGGGCTAAAATGGTCAGGGCAAATGAAGTGCTTCTTACCAAGTGACTGAAAGGGGAAATAACTGCCCTTTCTTAGGTAAGCTCTCCAGCATGAGCTCCTTTCTCCAGTGTGGTAGATAGTCTCCCACCCACAACACCACAATGGGAGCAAAGCAGTTTCCTGGGTGGCCAAGGCTTTGCTCATCACAGCAGCAAGACTGAGACGTGGCACCTTCTCACTGAGATGGCAAAAAGACAAACTCGACTACAGAACTGCACCCTTCTTTCTACCAGGGAAACCTTGGCCTCACCTGTCTTCAGCCCCACGGAAAGCATCACTGCTTTGAATCCCATCTTTCAACTAATGTTTTTGAAAACACTCGTTTTGCATATGAGCTAACCATGGTCAGATAGGATCAGTTTTGACCAACACAGTTGAGAGCTCCCAGGGCCACTCACCTCCAAGAAGCTTTCCCAAGGTAATATGCAAGTCAAGATCAGGTCAAGAACATAGAGAAAGAATCCTTTTCATTGATGCTTGGACCTCCTCATCCTTCAAGACATTATTGAATGTAGATGGCTTTTGAGGTTCTCCATAAATTACATTAAACCCAAGCAGACATTTCTGAAGAGCAGCCTGTAAAGCTGCAAGAAGCCATCCTACCTCCCCTCTGCTCATTTCCATTCACTTTTGCAGAAATTATTAACCTTGACCAATCTTTTGTAAGCAGCATTTGAAGGCAGCTGGACCTTGTTGTGCACCTGAACTACACTTGCTCAGCACCTTCTTCCACACAAGGGATTTGTATCAAGCTTGGCCTGTGGTGGGGGCACAGCAACATGCACCCTCTCTTTTCAATGCAGCCAGCAGAAGCTCTTTCCTCTCAGAGCTGAAGTCCCATGGTGAATATCCAGACCTCGCTGCTATTAAAAGAGTTCACCAGTCTGACAAGGAACTACAGAAGAGAGTCCAGCAGAGGTTACAGAGATGCTGATGGGACTGGAGCATCTCTGTGCTGAGGTGTCCTGGTCCAAGTTGGAGCAGAATGAATTCTGTTCAGTGATTTTACTTTTCAGCTCAGTTCTAACAGCCCTGTCTGAAGTTATCAGCCTGTTTCTGCAGACAGTGGCTGCTTCTGGCAGTGATAACACTCCACGTGTAGAATTACTACCAAGGGTAGGGGTGCAGACCAAGGCCACTGCTGGATCTTGTGCATCATGTTTGGGGGTGCAGAAAGTGAAAGGCCACACCTGCAAGCAGGGGCAGACAGGACAGGTGGCCCCAAACTGACCAGTAAGGGATTCCATCCCATATATGTCATTCTTGGTATAAAGCTGAGGGATCAGGAGGGTCAAGCATCTTCTGGCTTCTTCCTTGCTTCTTCAATGTCCAGCATATGAGCAGGACTCCATCTATTCTACCTAGGTGTTCCTGAATCCAGTGCAGAATCCAGCTCCTGAACACAGCACCTGTCTGCCACTGAGTTAGGAAGGATAGGGAAAGAGGATAAAAGAGTACCTATTATAGGTTTAGCAGGCTGCCCTGACCCAAAACCTTGACACAAGAAAAACCTGAGAAACCTGGGGCTATTTAACCCAGAAAAGACCCAAAAGGGATCTGATCAATGCTCATCAATATCTAAAAGACGGGGGGTAAAGAAGATGGGGCCAGACTCTTGTCAGAGGTAGAGCTTGTCACACCCTGGACAGTTTCAGCTGTTTCCCAGCTGACGAGGTTATTAATGGACATACTGGAAAAGCCCAGACATGCACCAGACAACCACAGCAAAGGTAAGAGGAGGGATGGTTAACAGACCTGGCTTTTAGAGCAGGACAGGTGTTGGCATAAAATCACAGCTTCCAGACAATCTTCACAACCTCATCTGAGGCTGCAGCCTGTCAATCCTTTGTTTGGGTGGCAGAGCCCACTCCCATCCACCTCTTTCACCCCTCCTCTGCAACCAGAAAGTGAGCCCCAAGGCAGTTAGTTGCTGAACTATTGGACAGACCAACATCAGCCATGAGGAAAGCAGTGGTTCTGCCCATAAAATATGGCCAATGGCTCTAAGTGAAATGTCACCATAGACAGGGGTTTGCCTTTGTACAGCAGGAAGAATTAAGGGTGGGACATGACAAACAAGAGGCAACCTTTGCTAGGCATTAACCTAGGCCATGGGAACCTGGGCAAGAGGACAGGCTGCAGATGACATCACATGCACTCCTGCACAGACAAGCAGAGAGGACTTGAGCCATTTCATCTTCTCCAATCTAAAGAAGAGACAATCATCCAACTGGCACAGCAGTCTCCAAAAGCCAAAAACCTTCACAGCTGGTTTGCCAAGAGATTTTTTTTGAGGTGTTGGGAGTGGGAAGGAGGGAAGAGAAAACATATCTAATGCTTTTTCCTCCAGCAAGGGGAGAGAAAGTGATTGCCTTCAGATTTAGCTTATAAACTATTTTACTTTTAAAGCAGAGTTAAAACCAGGATAAAAAAAAAGTATGCCCAGCATGTGTGTCATCATACCATACAAGCCAAAGCTGCTCTTCCTGAATGGAATGAAACTCCCTTTACATCCAAGCTCAGCCCAGCTCTCCGTGTGCTGCTGGAGGAGGTGAGGAAGGCCCTCTGACATTCTCTACACCTCAGGTCCCACAGTGGCACAGCTCAACACAACAGCTTCACCAGCACTACACACACCACAAAAGGCTCCTCCAGATCTGACATCAGGCTGGGGGCACAGTGCCAAGTGAACACCAGCACCTGGAGAACACAGTGGCAGTAAGGTGGAAGACACCTGTAAAAATACACCTGGACACCTCCAAAGGGAACCAAAAGCCACAGTAGGATGTTCCTTCTCATCACTACATCTTACTTACTGTTAGGAGATGGCAGCCTTGACAGGTAAAGAACAGCTAACACTAACTGGTCAGGATCTCACTGCACAGGAGCAAACAAGAGTGGCTCAGGCTGGCAAGTCCTTGGGCATGTAGTGCACTAAGATACAACCTTCCTGAGGGTGACATGGGATGAGGAGCAGAAGGACATGGCTGAGCTGCAATACAAACAGGTCCAGTGTCATGATAATCAACCTCTGGAAGATGAAAATGCACAAAGAGCTTGTAACAGTTAAAAAAAAAAAACAAACTTCACAAGCCTCACAGGACTGGCTACACCAGTTCTGCTGCTTTTTCACGCCAGGCCCAGGCACAACACTGGCCCAGTACAACCCAGGGTTTGCTTGTCACTGGGATGCCACCAGCTGCATTACAATCATAGAATTGATCTGGTTGGAACAGACCTTTAAGATCATCAAGTCCAACTTTTAACCCAGAACTGCCAAGTCACCACTAAACCATGTCCCTCAGCACCACAGCTGCACAGCTTTGAAACCCTTCCAGGGATGGGGACTCCACCACTGCCGTGGGCAGCCTGGGACAGGGCTCAATGACCCTTTTGGGGAATAAATCTTTTCTTCATGTCCAACCTAAACCTCCCCTGCTGCAACTTGGGGCCATTTCCTCTTGTCCTGTCACTTGTCCAAAGGGAGAAGAGACCAAACCCACCTGGCTCCAACCTCCTTTCAGGAAGGTATCAAGAGTGAAAAAGTCTCCACTGGGCCTCCTTTTCTCCAGGCTGAACAACCCCAGATCCCTCAGCTACTCCTTGCAAGACTTGTCCTTTTGCCTCTTCACCAGCCTCATTGTCCTGTTCTTGTCAGATTCCAACCCCTCAGTATCCTTGGAGTGAGGGGCCAAAACTGAACCTAGGGTTTGAGTTTTGACTTCACCAGTGCTGAGTCCAGGGGGACGATCCCCACCCTAGTCCTGCTGGCCACACTAGTGCTGATACAAGTCAGGATGCTGGTGGCCTTCTTGGCCACCTGGCCACACACTGGCTCATCTTCAGCCAGCTGTCGACCAAAAGCCCAGGTCCTTTTCCACTGGACAGTTCCCAGCTGCTTCTCTCCAAGCACAGGGCAGCACAGCAGCACCAACACAGAGTCCTTTTGTGACCAGAGGTGAAACTCTACAAAGCACTAAAACATGAAAACAAAGAGCTAAGCAATCAGTGAGAAGAGCCACATTTCTATCCCATTTTTAGTTATTTCTGTATCTATCCAGGTCCCCAAGCCT
The DNA here is from genome assembly GCA_024611195.1 of Ceyx melanurus. NCBI lineage: Eukaryota > Metazoa > Chordata > Aves > Coraciiformes > Alcedinidae > Ceyx > Ceyx melanurus. The sequence continues at coordinate 31,891 of JANHGL010019160.1, read as the reverse complement.
CTTGGTAAAGAAGTCTTTTCAGACCAATTTCAATAGGGGAAGGGGCACAGGCAAGGCTTGGCTTCTTAGTTCAAAAGCACTGCCCTGAACACTGGCATGCCTGGCAGTGCTTTCAGCTGGTGATTCAAGCAGTTAGCCCCTTGCTGAAAATGCAGAAATACTGCAGACTCAGTCTGGACAGCATTGCTTGAACCAAAGCCAAGGTGCCTCATTTCTGTGACTAATATCAAATGAATCATTTCTTCAACTCCAGCTTGGACTTTCAGGGACTTTCAGAAATAATTACATTTGTATTTTATACCCAACATTTTGATGTTTAACACCCATTCAAAGGGAGAAGCTCTACCTACAATTGCTGACAATTATTTTGAGTATTTTTTAATATTTTTAAATATGGATGTTTTGCTGTTTAAGTTGAGATCCACACATTTCCTTGTCTCAATGAACTTTTTCATGCTTTCTTGCTTTGATGGTGATGTTCAGCAAGAGGCTTTTAGACCATGATGCAAGCACTGTGTTTGTAATATGTGCACTCTTCTAATGAAACTCATAAAATACCATGCATGACAGAGCAAGAAAATAACTTGGAAAGAGCCAGGAATATAACAGGTTTAATTTCTCTTGATTCAGCAAAACAACAATAATCCTGTATAATATCATGCCACAGACTTGAGGAAGATAATAGTTCAGCATTGATCTTAAGCCTGCCCCTGGAATATGAGATCATGTTCCTATCACACATCAAGTATCTGTCATCCCAAGACAAAGCACCCTGAATTCACCAGGGTGAGCAAATCAGAACAAGGGATTTTCTTTCTAGGAATCTATTCTCTTACACTGTGTCTGAAGGAGGTTTCACCCATTTAACCAGTTTTTTCTTCCTGCTACACAACTGTTGTAGAGCAGACATTGAATTCAGCTGCTTCTTCACTCAAGTTCTGTGGTCCATGGTGGTGAGGGCCCCAAAGGGAGCACGTTTATTTCAGCCAGATCCACTTGTCACCAACATCTGCGTTGTAGCCTTGCCTAAAATTGCGACCAGGGAGCTGCAGAAAGAAGAAACTTCAGTCAGAAACTTCACAGAGATGCTTGGATTCTTTATGAAGTGCCTTCTGGTACCTTCAGAAGCACAACATGAAGTGTGTTTCTACAAGATGATGATTGAAACTTACAGGAAAATCAGTCCCTTTGAAAAAAACTGAGCTGTGGAGCTGAAGGAGGGGACACACAAATCACTATGCCATAAAATACATGTAAAAGCTAGGCCAAGAATCCCAACAGTACAATGGCATATTCCACCTGGATCCATGCAGCTCCTCTACCCTACACACCCTTGTTCCCAGCTTTAGCAAGAGGCAACCCCTCTAACCATAGCAGTGAGGAACTGAATCACTCACTAGAATCTCCTGACAAAATAGGCACGCATTATTAAATACATTAAATATTTCATGCATGAAATACTGAGTTAATTACAACATTAAATTAAACCATTCAAATGAAATCACGCATTTAGCCTTCGAGAACTGAACTTAACTTCATTAAAGTGAAAGCCCTATCTGCCTGTCTTCATAAGCAATGCCAGCAACCACTACTTGCTGGAGAAAGAGAGTTTCTTGAACCTCCTACTCAAGTTTTACTGGTACCCAAGCAGCCTTCACTTGCTGATTATGAACATCACTGACCTTTCAGGCTACAACTCTTCTGCACAGACTCTTAATGCTGCTGGGAGCATCTTGGACGCACAGGTTAGACTGACCTTCCTGGAGCCACAGTCCCCACCCCAGGGTTGAGGACCCACTGTGCTGTCACACAAAGCCACCCCCTGTACCATTCATTGCACCTTGTTGTATTCAAGACAGCAGAGGGTTGGGGAGCACAACAAGAAGCTTGATCTTCTGGCAGCATCTCAAAACCTTGGGCTGGTTGCTCCTAAGAGGACCAAGCAAGGAGCAGTTCAAGCCTAGCAAACCAAGACATTCATTGCAGAGGCTACATGGGTTGGACCAGAGCACTGGGAAGGGGAATGTCAGATGTACCAGGAAAGCTGGAGGGTCTGCACCCTCAGCAGGGAAAGAAAATTGGCACTGAGATGAGAACAAATGGAGGTGAAAAGCAGTATCCTAAAGCTTGGCATTTGGGAGTTCAAGGAGCTATGTCTAGATCTAGAGACAAGGACCAGCTACCCCCAAGTCTGTGAAAGGCTATGACAGAGTCAAGAACACAACCTCCTGACAGTCCATCTAGCCCAGCAAACCAATGTCCCACCACAAAAACCTTCCAGAAGGGTTCAGGGGAAGAGGACACAGAGCTGTACAGATCCCACATCAGGACACAAATCCCAGCCTAGATCTCTCAGCCACAAAACAAGAGCACTCAAGCAGCAGAACAGACAAGGAAAGTCAGCAGTTAAGACACCTACCTTCAGACCTTTGAAGATTAAAGTGCTTACAGCCATGGCACACAGGACTGCAGAGGAGCACCTGCCTGGACAGCTGAAATAGCAGACTGCCCTCAGAGAGCACAGGAGCTCTCTCTGTAGGCGAGGAAAGCTCTCCTCCAGGCCACACTGGCTCAGCAAAAGCACATTATGTGACAGAGGACTCACTACAAGTGTGCCAGTAACACTGTCATCAACATTATCTCCCAAGAGCTTGCTTTGAAAAAGCATCACAAAAATTTTAGTGCAGCTTCAGCCAGAATGTACATAACCTGGGTTCTGTATCTGCCAGATAATTAAGCCATCAGAAAGCAACCTGACAGCAACAGGATCAGTGCATAGTGTAGCTAATTTAAGGGTTCAGTAAGGGTCAGAGTAGGGTCCTGCACCTGAGGAGGAATAACCCCACATACAGGTACAGGTGAGGCATTGACCTTCTGGAGAGCAGCTCTGCAGAAGGACCTGGGAGTGCTGGGGGACAGCAAGTTCCCCATGAGCCAGCAATGGGCCCTCATGGCCAAAAAGGTCCATGGCATCCTGGGGGGCATGAAGAAAAGTGTAGCCAGCAGGTCAAGGGAAGTTATCCTCCTTCTCTACTTTGCACTAGAGGCCACATCTGGAGTACTGTGTTCAGTTCTGGCTTCTCCAGGTGGAGACAAGGAACTACTGGAGAGAGGCCAGCAGAGGCTACAAAGATGGAGAGGGGTCTGGAGCATCTCTGTGCTGAGGAAAAGCTGAGAGACCTGGGGCTGTTTACCCTGGAGAAGACTCAAAGGGGATCTGAGCAGTGCTGCTCAATAGCTAATTGGGATCAAGAGGATGGAGCCAGACTCTTTTCAGAGGTACCCAGAAACAGGGCAAGGGGCAAGAGGCACAAACTGGAACCCAGGAGCTTCTATCTGAAAATGATGAAAGAAATTATCTTTCCTGTGAAGGTGCCAGAGCCTGGCCTAGGCTGCCCAAAGAGATTGTGGAGTCTCCTCTAGAGATGCCAAACCTGCCTGGACAATGCAGACCTGGGCACCCTGCTCTGGGTGATGGAGCAGGGGAGTTGGACTCAATCTCCAGAGTTCCCTTCCAGCCCTTACAATCCTTTGGTTGTGTGATACTTTGCAATTACTCTGAATTGAGCAATCCCTGAGTGTCAGGTGTTACAGCAGACCCTCTGGGAAAGCACTGACCATGGCCTGAAATGCCACAGGTGATTAGGTCGTAGCTCCAAAAGCAGATTCTATCTCCAGAACCTCTCTTTCTATCTCCAGGAATGAAAGAGATACACAACACAGTGTTCATCTTTGAGATACAGCACTGGAGTCAAAAAGCAAAGCACCATGAAAAAGCAAATTAGTTTTATGAGAAAGTCTGAAGCAAACAAAGACACTAATGAAACTCTTCCTTTAAAATAAGGTGGCCACTGGCAGCTGTTACAAAATTAAGCACAGATCATGTGGCCATCTCCACATTAAACAGTGGTTTCACACAGGATCCCCGACTTGTCCTGATAATTTTCCCTTGCAAAAACAACTGCAAGAGTATCCTGTTTGAGAGAGCTGCCCCTGCAGAGCAGAGCCAGACCCAGTCCTGATGAAATCTATGCTGAGGCCACAGAAACCTATTTAATCCAGGATGAAGCCTGTTGTTTTGAGGAATGGTGTTCAAATAATAACTTCAGAAAAGGTCAGAAAATAAGATACTTTCCCTAAAGCAGGAAGGTAATGGAAGACTTGTACTGCCTTGGTGAGACATTCCCACCTCTGCCTTGTCACAAGCCATTACAAGCCATTCATGATCAGGTCTTTCAGAGGTTTTTCATTTCAAATGGTCTTTAATGTCTTGTCTAAATATCAGAAGAAGCCATGCAGTCCTGTTAAGAGTTACTCCTGCTGAGCAGAGAGGAGATGCAAGATGAAAATAAATGATTACCATCTCTGCCCCACAAATTTATAGTGGTGAGCTAGGGAGGACATCAGACCTGCTGTGACCAGCCTGTATCTATTAGTTCTAGCACAAAAACAGCTCTCCCTGGTCCTCTCCAGGCAGCACATAATTGGCCCTTTGATAGTTCAAGAGATTCCCAGATAACTGAATTATTAAAGCAACAGGAGCTCTCTGGGAAAATACAGGAGTTTACATTTTGTTTCTGGGTAAATCTGCCCTCTTGAAAAAATACAATATCAATCTCAAGGGAATTCAAGCTCATTGTCCAAGAAATATTCCCCATGTGCCTTCAGTTAAAGGCATCAAAGTAAATTTTATCATAAACATTCATCCATACCACATCATCCACAGGGGGCCTTGGCAAAAGCAGTCGAGTTTGGGGACATGTTACAGCCAAGCTTTCAAAATAGCAAAACAAAACTCAAGAAACCCACAACCCAGGAAGAGGAAGGCACAGCAAACAAATCCTGTATCACCTGGCAAGAAGAACGACAGGAATTCATGTTCTGCACACTATCTGCACCAGGTGCAAGTAACACAGATGACCTCCCAAGAACTGACTCTTCCAAGCTCACATTTTACAGTTGTACCTGTAGTAATAGCATTTGGAAAAACACTGGAATATAAGTAGCTGCTGTTCTTGTTGTCTTCTGCTTCCTATCCAGCTCTTTGCATCCCCACCTCTTAACAAGGAAACAGGAACAGAGATCCCCACAGGACAAAAGGGAGACCTTACTGTGGCCTTCCAGTATCTTAAGGGGGCTACAAAAGAGCTGGGGAGGGACTTTTTAGGCTGCCGGGTAGTGACAGGACTAGAGAGAATGGATTAAAACTAGAGATGGATTGACATTAGACAGATTAGACATTAAGAAGAATTTCTTCACCATGAGGATGGAGAGAGACTGGTACAGGTTGCCCAGAGAGGTGGTGGGAGCCCCATCCTTAGAAGTTTTTTAAAGCCAGGCTGGATGGGGCTCTGAGCAACTTGACCTAGTGGGAGACATCCCTGTCCATGGCAGGGGAGGGTGCAACTGGATGATCTTTAAGGTTTCTTCCAACCCTAAGAATTCTAGGATTTTAAACCCAACAGCTCACACTGAGCCTGTGGCAGGAGGTAAGTGTAGAGCTCCTGGAAGGTCACTGTCAAATCACTTTTTTATCCACTTCCTGGAAATGGGCAAGACTGAGAATGAAGCCTTGGTCTGCTGTGTTACACTGTGCAGAACTTAAAGTTGGCAGCAAGGATTATTCTCAGGAAGTATGTGATAAAATCCACCATGCAGAGCATAAATCTAATGAAATGAGCTGTACCCCAAGGTAGAGCCAGCTCAAAGGAATGAAACTGTTCAACTTTAAAAGAGCATCACTAAAAAGATGAAAACAAGATCATCTCATCAGTTAAATTAAGAATGCTGCCACAGAAGTGTCTGTCAGAACTATAAAGATGATGAAGAGCCCCATAAAGCAGCAGCGAGCAGCTCCAGCCGGCTGGGTGCCACACACTGCGGCTGCCTCTGAGCTCCTCCACATCACTGCAACCCAGCCATGGGCAGCTAGAGCTCTGGAGAGGGTTGCCCCTCTGAAAAGTCCTGCATCCATCACTTTAGAGTCCACCTTTGTTTTCCAAGGTTTAAGGAACAAAAAGAATTACCTTTTTTTCCCTTCCGTTCCTGTGCTGCTTTCTGCTAACGGCTGGGCTCTGCACTAAGAGAGATCTATAAACAGCATGTTTTGAGCAGCTGCTGATGAAAGAGCACTCAAAACCAGAGTCATTCCACTGCAAGCAGGGGCTCATTCATCAATATCCAAACCTTGTCATTTAGTGGCTGTTTAGAACAAGCACAGTAATAGCACCTTCCATCACTGCCCTAAGAACTGCTGCTTCTTCCAGCAGAAATCCTGACTTGCAGAAGTTTATCAGCATTTGTTGTGTGTTGTCTTACACCTTCCTAGATTCTCTCAGATTTTAGGTAACTTCATATATTGGCTGTTTTGTTTGGTTTCCAGGTTCCAGAGCAACAGAGAGAAATGGTGTGGGTGTAATCCCCCCCCCCCAAACACTCATTCAATGTGTACACAGTTTGGTTTCCAAAGGATTGGCACAGGCAGATGTTTGTTTGCAGCTTCACTCCTGTCATTCCAGATCAAAAACAACATTCTTAATGCTGTTAACATTCATTATAGCTCAGGTAATGAGAGTACTCAAAAGCTTTACTGAATTGAGGTTAAAACAATTCCACTTTGCTGAAATGGTTCAGAGAATGCTTTCCTAACCTTCATTCATTCATTAAAAAAAAAAAAAAGGACAATAAAAGTCTTTTGAAAAGGCAAATGTCTGTAAGGAGGACACAGAATATTTCTTTGAAGATCAAGTTGTTTTTGGGGTGATTTTTTTTGTGTTTGTTTTGTTGTTTTTTTTTTAATTTCAAGCATCATCAAATGAGCTTAAGCAGGAATGTGATTTGTAGAAATGAGTTTGTGCCTGACAATTCGAACAACTACAAACACCATAAACAATTACTTGTACCTCTAGCCTTGCTTTTGGAGGCTGGCTGATAATGAGCAAAGCAACAGGGTAAGCTCAGTATAGCTGCATTTTTTTCCCCACAGCACCTACTGGCCCAAGCAATTATTCTCTGTAGAGGCAGAACAACATCAGCTGGTTTTTTTACCTCAGCAAGCAGGTTAGAAAAGCCAGCTGCCCACTACAGAGTGCAAACCAACCACAGGAGAGCAACAAGTAACTACATCCAAGCCAGATGAAATGTTACACTAACTGCAGGTTTGCTCTTCTCAGTGGACAGCAATATGGAAAAAGCCTCTTGTAATAACAACTTTCCTTATGCTACATCACTCAAGGTAGCAGCAGGTCTTAGCAATGCCAGTCCTACAGTAAAAAGCCCAAAAGCAATTCTCAGCAGAAAAATGTTTTCAGGAAACAAGGGAAAGAACATACTTATGCCATCATAGCCAGAACTGTACCAGCACTGTTGAACACCTCAACCTGACACCATTTCACAGTTTAAGATCCATGGAGGTGTTATCCAAGAGGCTCAAGCGAAGCAGGTAGAGCAGAAAGAAATTCAATTATCCTTCTTACAGATTTGCCAAAACCTCTCCTGATCTGATTCTTCTTCTGCTTTCCTCACATGGCAAGTGTGGCTCATGCATAAAGTTCAGATCACTGCAGAAAGGGACATCACACAGTCAGATCTGAAGGGGAACAGCAACCATCAAGGAAAGAAGTTGAGGAATGGAAGCTGAAGTCTGCCAGTATCAGCAAACAGCCAGTGAACAGTTGGGAAAAGCACTAAGAGGGTGAAGAAAGGAAGGGAAGCATGTGGGAAACATTTTGATATGGGATTGTCTTAGCACAAAAGGGACTTGTGGGTGCCTAGGCCTGTCTTGTCCGAGTATGTGCTCAAGCATTTGGTCACTTTCTGTATTATACACACCAGCACAAAGATTCCCAGCAAACTTCTCCCACTGTACAATCTTACCCCTCTGGAGAAAGGGTGGGGGAAAAATACCCCAGACAAATCCTAGAGCAGCAGATTCAAGCCAGTGTTTAGCCACCTAGTAGCAAAAACAGTCCTTTTCTCCTTCAGGATTTATCAGACTGGTGTTTAAAGGCAGTGGGGCAGCTGCTGGACAAACTGAGGAGCTGGGTTACATGAGCCAGGGTCAGGGTAAGCAGGCTAGCAGAAATGCTTTCTACTGGGGCTGATGAAATAAGAAGTTAGATTGGGTTTTAACAATTTTACTTTCATCTGCTCTAGCAAAGGAGTTCTCCATTCCAGTGCCCAAGTAAACACCAGCAAGCACTGGACTGCGGGCTCCTGTGATAAGCAAGCCCACTAATATTTTGTATTTTTAAGAACAAAGTTTGCATAAATGACATACTGATCATTTCCTTACGATCTGCAGTGAAGGAAGAAGTGGCAAAGACTATTTTGAAGTTACCCAGCTTTGTTTTCAGAGGTAAAGACATCAGCAATGACTTGAATATGAATCTCAGACAGCTGCACTTTTATGGCTACAGAAAAGAGCATGCACGTAAAAGCAGCCTTTTTTTTTTTTTCACCACCCCTAGGAGAATCAGCAGGACGTGCCAACAGCATTCGGGAGTGTGAAGTACATAAGCACATTATTTAAGTACACTGATTCCATTAAACAGAACCATTTGTTTTCATCATCTCTGCAAACACATCTGCCTAAGTGCTCCAGCTTCGTAGGGCACACATGGAGTTGGGAGCATTATCTCTGGGGACTGCACACAGTTGGAAAGAAGAGGAGAGATACAGCAGTTGTTAGGGGAAAAAAAAAGAAAAGAGGGTAGTCAAGTCTTTACTAGCCTGACAGTTCCTAAAAAAAAAAAAGTAGCTTCACTGAAGAATGAACATGCTTATCTCTGATCTACAGAACCTGACTAAAAGGTTACTTTTCCCTTGCCAGAAAAGCATCTTTAGAAGTTTATAAATGCCTGAACAGAACAGCTGAACCCTGCCAGATGACTTTATGGTAAGACAAGGAGGCAGAAAACCACCTCCTCACACATGAAAAGAATGTTTACAGAAGAAATTTTGAGGATATATATAAAATGAGTTTCTAGAATTCAGAGCTGCATGTGGCTACCTCACTAAAATCAGACTCTGAAGTTAGTTTCTTCCCCCTTCTCTGTTGCTTCTGTCTAATATTTAGAGCAAAACCCAGCCTGGAATTTCCAAATCCCACAAACCCACCATTATTAGGCAGCATGAATTGGGTGCATGCAGCTCTGAAAAGCACAGCAGTTCACTGCCTATTGGTAGGATTTATGACTGGTTAAAGGACTGCTGAGGAAAAAAAAATCCCCTATGCAAATCATTGCATTTATGTGGTAAACATCATTACACTAACTTTAAAAGTGTGGATTTCCCACAAGGAAAAGTTAAAGTCCTGTAATTATACCATAATTAAGTCTTTACTTACAAGGTTGTGTCAAACTAAAATCTTGCTCTGTCCTCCAGTGCAGAAGTGGGAGTTCAGCTGCAGCCATCCCTGCATAGACATAGGCCTGGGCTTACAATTCCCCCTCCTCAGACCCAGTGACATTGTGGCCAAGATGTGAGTGGATAGAAGGTCACCTGCTTCTTCTGCCTGCACTGGCTGGTCTCATGCTGCATTACCTCCTAATAAAAGCCTTGGCTAACCAAGAAATCCATACAAAGTTGGAAGATCTGTGTTTTCCCCTCCAATTTTTGACTCCAAAAACTGAATTCTTAGAACACAGAACAGCAGGTGGGGCTAATTTTGTGCTTCCCTTACCAGTAATTTATGGGAAGTAGGAAAATTCAGCATCTTTTGCTTTGGGGCCCATCCCCAGACCCCCTCATCTCCAAAGGATTACAGATGGCTAAACATTCAGAAGGGGGGGAGAAAGTAGCTAGTACTGCCTCAATTTAACAGAATGCTTCATGAAATGTACAACTCCTCCTTATTCCAAAGGACGTTATCACTTTCCACAGTGTTTTAATGAATCAGGGCCTAAAAACATGCCTGCAGAGGGGCGATTACACTTTGGCAATGTTTGTTGTGTTTAACACTGACAGTGCTCAGCTTCTGCTGTCAACTCCCTGGCATTGAGCAGAGCAATCCAAGAGCCCAGCTTTCCTTCCCAGGTATTCATTCCTACTCTTAAGCATCCCTTTCCTGCATCTGCAAGGCAAGTCATATTTTTTTCCTGGAAGCCAGCTATTTGATGAGCCAAAGCACAGTTTCTTGCCAGCACAAAGAGAAATGTGCTGTTGTACAGCTAGAGGGGGAAAAAAAAAAAGCCTTTCAGAAGTTTTACCCAGGTTCTCAGCACGCAGCACTGAGGTCATATCTAGCTGTGTGTCAGGCAGCCTCAGTAATTCCCAGCTCCACTGCAAAGCGACACATCAGCCAAAAACCCCTGTCATCTTTGGGAAGAAAGGCACTGTCAGTACAGATGGATGTTGAATGCTGGTGGCAAGTCATGCAGCAGATCCTTCTGAAATATGGCTGCACACACACAGACAGCTCTTGGAGAGAAGGTCTCTAAAAATCCTTAGTCTGAGCTTCAAGTCTGGAACTTAAAAGTGATACCAAGAAGTCTAAAATTCTAATAGGAATTTCTCAGATCAACCAGGTTGTTTTCAAACCCATCAGACAACTCAGGAGTAGCAAGATAACTCTACTGCTTTAGCCCCTTTTACAAGCTGGAAAGGCTACATCTCAAATAATGCAGAACATGAACCCAGGAGCCTCTCCACTGCATAGTTAGCTGAGAAGGAATGAATTATGATAGCTATTCAGAGATTTTGGAATTGATATTCAGAAAACATTGGTAGTTCAGAGTTTCCAAACAAGTCCACAAACCTGTATCTTACGTTTTAATTTCAGGAAGATACTCTATAGTGAGAGGAACAGAAGAATGATAGTGTTTTCACTATGAAAATAATAGTTTACAAGAATTTATATAGACATTCCTTCATCTTCAGTGAAACAGGTTGCCCAGAGGGGTGCGGATGCACCATCCCTGCAAGGCTGGACAGGGTTTTGAGCAAACTGATTTAGTTGAAAACATCCCTGCCCACAGCAGAAAGGCTGGAACCAGGTGATGTCTGTGGTCCCTTCCAACCCAAACCATTCTATGACTATGATTGCTTGAAAACAGCAGCAGTAAAGATTTCTACCCAATTGAAAATTATACCATCACTTGCAGCTTCAGTTTGTCCAGTCAGTATTACCTGCCGTCGGTTCCACAGTTTCTCTGATGAGAATTTACACTACTTAGGAAAGACCCCCATGGTTTGAGAGGCCCCCACAGGACCCCACACCACCTAAATAACCCAAAGCAAGAGGGCAATGTGCAAAGTCCATGGGAAGCTGCTGTCTCCAGAACCAGAAAGGCAAGCAGCTAATTAAAATATTGTGTGGGAGCCTGCATGAGGTGTAAGAGAGTGCTGGGCCACAACAGGCTTTGGATGTGTGCCCACATACAGGCACACACTATTTAAAGCAACAACAGTTTTTGAGGAGCAGTGTAGCATTCCTACCTCCTCAGCCTACTCCAGAAACACCACCCCCTTCCCTCAGCATTTTATAGGCAGTTGTCTTTAGAGACATCACCATGGGTTTCCAATTTTCTTGTTTGACTCAAAGGATTATTTTTGATTTCAGAGGTCAGAGACTGATCAGAGCAAGAGGAACAAAAACAGATGAAGACTACTTATCCTTTAGCCCACATCTAAAGATCAAAAAGAGAAAATCAGCTTACAACACAAACCACTCGCTTCATTATTCCTCTTGCGGGGAAGCCAGACTCCAGAAAAGGTGGGGATCTAGACAAAACCCACCAGCTACTTGTAGAAACATGCAGGAGATGGACACCCAGGATGTGCCCAGGGCAGTTGGGAACGTGCTCACACCCTGGCAGTGATGGTCTCCTGGCTGTCACACAACTGCCCCCTCCTAGGGTTACTCACCGAGCGATACTCGTAATAGATTCTGTCATACTCGGTGCCTCCAATTGTGATCTCGGGAATGAAGCGAGGGATGGCGACAGGATCCAGCACTCCACTTTTGTCCTGAACACTAGAGGAAAAGGAAGAAGGAAAAGACAAAGGATCCATTAGCCCACATTCTGCCCCAATGACCAGTTCCAAGTCCAACCAAATCTGAAAGAAGCCCCTCTCAGATAATACAGCCCCAGGCTGGGGCTCTTTCCCAGTCATGATGAATACATGGTCCTTTTCCTCACACAGCTGTTGTGTTCTCATCCACTGCCTCCAGTTTGCTCCTGCTCCAACTTCTCCCTGCTTCTCCATTCCCTCCCCCAGGTTTATTCCTCCCTGCAGATGCTCTATCACTCCCAGGACCTTTCTCCATAAGGCACCCCCAGCTTTTTGCTTTCCCATATATAAGCAAAGCAGACCCAGTGGTTTCATTGAACCAGACACTCCATCTTACTACAGCAACTTCATTTAATCTCCTCCTGCTCAATTAGTTTTCACTAATGAACCCTTTTCAAGGATTAAAGGTGCTGCTCTTCCCCAAGTTCCTATCCTAAATGGACCAGTCACTGGGTTTGGGAGCAGGCAGTGCCTCCAGCATCCTGCCTGGGAGAAGTTTGCTGCAGCAGCTGTAATGACAGATAACAGGATTCACCAGAAATCCACATTGCACGGCACCAGCACTGCCAAACACCCCCAGTTTCAAATATCTGGGAAACGGGAAACTGCTAGAAAGCCACCTCCTGCATACTGGTATTATACATAGAGCAACAGTGCCACCTAGACCTATGTGGGGAAAAATACACCCAGTTGCAGTCAATAGCAACCATGTTTTAAATCCAACACTTGAAAACTCTGGAAATTGTGCTCTGTTTCCAGTGAATTTAATTTCTTAGCAAATATTTGCAAGCATAATGTGTATCCCGAGTGAATTGTATTTAAGCTATTTCTTTTTTCCTAAATCACAGTTTTGAGAGCTTACCCCACAGCACTGAAAAGTTTCAACAAGTGAACTATCTGCTGATGTATCCTGACACACACACTGTAAATTATCCTATTACATGCCAATTAGTAAGGAAATACAATTATTGAGTAAAAGCTGAGATCAAAAAAGGTAAGAAAAAATATGCCCTTTTTACAAGACCAAGATGAACACGAAAGCTGCCTCCTATAAACTACCAAATTATCTTCACATACATTAAATGTTTATATCAGATACTGGAAGGCAGGAAAATGAGCCCTCCTGCTTCCTTACCAACACAGCAAGAGCTCTTTCCATGACATGTTAGCACTGGCCCTTCCATGATCTGCTCCCAGCATTCCCACTACAGGACAGCTTAGAATAACCAAGCTGAGATGGAAGAGCTTGCCCAAAATAGTTATCTGATGATGAAACCAGTTGTACTACTGAATTGCAGCATACTCCAGGTAGGACAGCTTTTCACCTGCAAAGCCCCCTCTCTTGGAGTTCTGCTGAAAAGGAAACAGCTCTACTACAGCATCCCAGTACAGTGGTGGTTGGAAGAGACCTCTGGATATCATGTAGTCTAACACCCCTGCTCCAGCAGGGTCACCCAGAGCAGGCTACCCAGGATCATACTGTTCAAGAAAGTTTGGAATCTCTCCAGAGAAGGAGATACCACAAGCTGTCTGGGCAGCCTGGGCCAGGCTCTGGCACTCTCATAACAAAGAATTTTTTCCTCCCGTTCAGGTGGAACCTCCTGTGGTTCAGTTCATGCTTGTTAAAGTTAATACCCACTGCTAACTAACCTGGAACTAAGATTAGCACAGACCCCAGGAGAAAGCAGCTCTTCATTCCTTAAGTACAGTCCATCCAGCAACCACACTGACATGGAGCTTTAATCTGCATTTCAACTGGGCAGAGAGCAGAGGTGAGTGGTGGGCAAGACAGGCCCACATGTAGGCAATGTTTAAAGACATCACTGAGCTCAGGCTTAACAGCACAGGCTGGGGAAGAGCTACTCAGTCAATGACTAAACATCTGCATCCCTTCTTCCCACAGAAATGGGAGAGTCTGCTCTCTGCCAAGGAGCAGATGATGTTCAGGACACTACAAGTCTTTAGGAGAAAGCAGGTAGCATTTGTCCAGGCCTATGTGAAACACAGCTTGGCACACAGAGGGAGGCTGCTACTCAGCTGATCTGCACTTCACCCACTCCACCCATCTCAGCCAAATGGCAACTGGAGAGGACAATTATGTCCCTGCCCGTGGCAGGGGGGTTAGAACTAAATGATCTTTAAAGTTACTTCCAACCCAAAACATTCTATCCTCCCGTGAATTCCCAGGCATGATTTACTATACTTAGTGGCCAAGATGGAAAACCTGCAGCTCTTAAAATTTCTTTGCTCTCTCAACCACTCCCTCCAAAGAAACCACTGCACAACAAAAAAAAAATGCAAACTTAACAGTACCCAAGACAGCTTCTCCAGCTTCAGCTCTGCATCTTAATAAATAACTTTAAATATTAACTAAGAGCACCACCCAAAGACACCTGCCACAACAATGTCTTCAACCACAAAACCACAGTCACTTGCCAGAACTAATTTACTGCTCAGCAGGAAGCATTTAACGGCACCTTTTATGTTTCCTTAGTTTTCTTTCTCTTCCCCAGCACAAAATTATCACTATTTATTATTTTCTGGCATGTAACCATATTTTCTCTAAGCAGCTCTCACCCTGCAGCAGCACAGTTTCCCAGGGTGTGCTTTACCTACCCATAAGATTATGGACATTTCAAGCACAAGTGACTGTGTGGTCCTAATACTGCAGTAGCATTACTCACATGGAGCTCTGTTAAACACAGGTGGGGGAAAAAAGCTAAATCCCAAGACTGCCCAACACAATTAATATCAGAGAGTCTTACAAAATCGACCTGGTTGGAAAACACCTTTAAGATCAAGTCCAACTGTTAACCCAGCACTGCCTGGTCACCACTAAACCATGTCCCTCAGCATCACATCTCCACAGCTTTCAAAGCCCTCCAGGGATGGGGACTCCAGCACTGCCCTGGGCAGCCTGGGACAGGCCTTGACAACCCTTGCAGGGGAAGCACCTTTCCTCATGTTCAACCCAAACATCCCCTGGGCACTTGAGTCTGTTTCTTCTTGTCCTGTCACTTGTTCTATGGGAGATGAGACCAATCCCAACTGGCTCCAGCCTCCTTTCAGGGAGCCGAGAGCAAGGTGGTCTCCCCTGAGCCTCCTTTTCTCCGGGATGAACATCCCCAGGTCCCTCAGGTGCTCCTCACAAGACCTGAGCTCTAGACCCTTTGTCAGCTTTATTGCCCTTTTCTGGACATGCTCCAGCCTCTCAGTGTCCTCCTTGAAGTGAGGGGCCCAAAGCTGAACCCAGGATTCAATGCACAGCAATGATCATATTTTCTAAAGGTACTAGGTAAATAATAAAAAAAAAAAAAAGCCAGTCAACCCAAAGAAAAAAAACCACAATGCACACAGCCTAAGCCACGATTCTTCAACAACTGATCATGGCAAAGCCACAAAACATGAAGTGACAATGCACAGTATTAGGAAACCACACTTCCTATCTAAAAGTATCCACTTGCCTCAGAAAGCCTGGAGTCAGCAACTCCACAGCATCAGGTTAAATTCTGCACTTACACATGGATGCAATTTGAGAAACAGGAGTCAGATCCTACTGGAAAAATCAAACTTTTCCCACACACCTTGAAGCCAGCTTCTCATCAACTGATTATTATGTTTTAAGTTTGAATGTGTGCAAGTGGGTGGCCTCTCAGTACTAATAGGGGACCTATAAGAAAGATGAGGACAGACTTTTTTCAGGACCTATAGTGACAGTACAGGAGGGGATGGTTTTAAACTTCAAGAGGGGATATTTAGACTACATAGGATGAAGACATTTTTGACACAGACTGGTAAAACAGGCCCACGTTGCCCAGAGAGGCAGTGGAAGTCCCAACCCTGTAAATTTTCCAGGTGAGGTTGGATGGGGCTCTGAGCAATCTGCTCTAGTTGCAAATGTCCCTGATCACTGCAGGGGAGAGGGAATTGGGGGCTGGACTAGACCTTGAAAAATCCCTTCTAACCCAAACACGTTTGATTCTATGATTCATTCCTCTGCTATTCACACCTTTATTGCTTCTATTTTACCCTATTGTTTTCAACCCCACCTGTGCTCTGCATCCCCACCTCCCATGGGTGGGTTACAACACAGGAGTGAGACAGCAAGTGAGATGCTCACGGTTTTTGCCCATGTTTGTGAGAGCACATGAAAGGATAAATGCTCCTGAATCATCCCACAGGCATAGAGCTGGGTAGGAGAGATGGTTCCTGCATCCAGCTCAACTGTCTTGAGCTCCTCTGCTCCCACACTCATTCAGTAGGCACGTAAGATAGCCATGGTCTGCCCCACTCTGTGTCTCTCATTCCTCCTCGCTCACTTTCTCCAGAACTTAAAGGCAGGACAATGATGTTCAGACCTTGTTCTGCCAAAGGGACTCAGGATTCCACCCCCAGGTTATGCAGAGCAAGTAAAGCATGCCCAAGGTGAATGACAGTCACTCCCTTAGCGAGCAAACGCTCTCCACGAACACCAAGACAGAGCTTTCCAAGAAAAGCAGGTCTGCAGGAGAAGCTGAAAAGGTCAACAGCAGCTTTTCAAGTCTATAAAAAGCCACTGCAAAAAGGAAATTACAAAGAGCAATTTTAGCTGACTCAAGAGAGGAATACAGTACTAAAGGAACAGGTTTTAGGAGTGACCAAAGATTTACAGTGAGTGTTCTGAGATTTTTTTGGGGTATCCATGACAAAATATATTTCAGTAACAAGTCCAACACACCTCTTGCAAGCACTTCTAGTCCTGCTATTTGAAATGAGGCAAGATAAGACATGGAAACATGGACACTTCTTCCTTTTGCTAAGCATGCTTGATTAGACTGGAGGGTCCCTCTCCCCCATCACTCCCATGCTTCCTTCTCACAAAATTTCATTTAACCAGAACAAAATGCACAGAAGTAGGAGCCAAGCTCTGGGGTTAGCACTGGCTCCAGGAAGCTACAAAAACATTAACACTTAAAAATTACTGCACACACAAGGTCATTAAGTAACAACCTCAAAGCTTATATGTCTGATGTCTCATCAAATACAATACTGGAGAATTTACTAAATAGGGTTTGTGACATGCTAGAGATTTTTTTTAATGCATAAAGTTGAACAGATGAGAGCAGCAGAATATTTCATGGATAGATTGCTTCCAAATGGAAATACATCCCCCTCTCATCCAGTTTCAAAAAATGCCAGTATCTATCTTCTTTAAAATTAGTGGTGGCTTAAAATAGCCAAACATTTGCCCATACAAAAATATGTTCTGCTCTAGCAAATTCTGAAGGACCATGTGGAAATCTAACAGATTTAACCATGGACTTGTCTGATGAAACAAGTCAACTGCAGTAAGAGCTGGTAAAGTAACACATGCAGCATTACACAAGCTCCAGCTTCTCATTCCATAAGATTCTTTAATTTGCAGTGCAGGTAGAGAGTCTCAAGAAACCTGTGAAGTGTATCCTCTGTGAGATTCCTCCAGCTAACAGAATCATGGAACATTGGGGGTTAGGAGACCTCTGGAGATCAAATTGCAACCTCCCTGCTGCAGCAGGGTCACCCAGAACAGGTTGTGCAGGATCATGTCAAGGAAGGTTGGGAATCTCTCCAGAGAAAGAAACTCCACGAGCTTTCTGGGCAGCCTGAGCCAAGTTCTAGGAGATTCACAGGAAAGAAGTTTTTATCTTATGTTCAGACGGAAACTGCTGAGCTCTGCTTTGTTCCCATTGTCCCATCATGTTACTGGGCACCACTGGCAAGACTCTGGCCCCATCCTCTTGACCCCTGCCCTTTAGCTATTGATCAGATCCCCTCTGAGTCTTCTCTACTCCAAGGTAAACAGCCCCAGGTCTCTCAGCCTTTCCTCAGCACAGAGATGCTCCAGTCCCCTCAGCAGACCCTCTCCAATAGCCCCCTGGAAACTACAGCCATGTACATTTCTGACCTTTTACTGAGACATGCATCAGTCCCACAGTCACACTGCTAGGGAAAGGAGAGCAGACTCAAGGGCAAAGCCAGGAGACCAAAGGTATCATTATGGCAATGATTTTATGTGGGTGCAGCTCCCTGGTTTGATTACTCATTTGCATTACCAAGGCAGTAAGAAGCCCTGCAGGGGTTTCCATGCATTAGACTCTATGTAGAATCAGACAGGTTTGGGTTAGAAGGGACTTTAGAAGTTATCTAGTTCCAGCCCTGCTGCCACAGGCAGGGATACCTCCCATTAGACCAGGTTGCTCAGAACACCTTCCAATCCAGCCTGGAAGGCTCCCAGGGATGGAGCTTCTACCACCTCTCAGGACAACCTGGGCCAGTGTCTCACCACCCTGAGAACAATGAGCTTTGCATGGAAGTGTAATTAAATTTTTCATGCCCATCAATGCCCTTCCCCAGACAAGCTGGCACAAGCCCAAGGTAAAGAAGTAAAACTGCCAACCACCCAGCCAGGCCCAGAGCAGGGTTCAGAGCACAGCCCTTGCTCAATGTGCTGCCCTCCAAGAGCAGAGATTAAATGGCCCAAGTCAGGATAAAAGCAAAATGCTGAAAGGACAGCAAGGAAGCAATTGCAGGTGGAAGAAGAAATACCTGCAGCAGCCTCCCAAAAACACCCACGAGAGGGCAGCATGTGGCAGCAACATGAAGCAGGCAGCCCACCAAGAACATGCTTTTTTGGTGCTGTGTGAGGCAGCTCCAACCCTGAAGGCTTGCAGCAGAGTCCCTGTAGTCTCTGTTTAGTCCTTACACACTTGTCCTCTGCCTAGCACAGGCCTGACAAGTTTTCAGGAGTGAAGTCTGTGCAAGTTGTGGCAGAATAGTCATTGTCTTGCAATTCTAGAGTTAACATAAAAAAAATAAAAATTCTCCAAACCTACAGATTTTAATAGAATATTAAAAAGATGCTTTTCCCAGGCTGCCCACAATCTCTTCATTCATCTTAGCAACGAGCACAACATTTGTGCAGGATCTCTTGTGACAATTGACCAACTGACCCCAGCATCAGCCTCAAAACAACCACTGAGCCTTAATGAACAGTATCTTGACAACAGCACTCTGAAGGAAAGGGGAAACAGTCAAACACAAACTGCAAGAAAATTCAAACTGGCAGTCTGTTGCATTCTGAGATCTTAAAACAGTCACATGCTGCCAACAGAAGAAATCATTTGGTATTTTCTACAACACCAAGAGCCTGGTACAGGAGACCCTCTCACCCTCCACTCCAGGGTTCAATGACAAATCTAGTCCTTAACAAATAAAATTTATTCCCTTCTACAGTTGCATATAATTGTCATACGATACCACAATATCCCACTCTTAATTGTACACTTTCCTTTGGCTCCCTTCTATACTCCACAATTAATATTTGCACCAACATGAAAGCTCTAGGAAAACAAGCAGCTTAACTGTATTTTCTCTTTCAAAGGAAATCCGATTTTGATGGTTTTGAGAGTAGAGTCACCAGATGCTGTAACTTAATTACTACACAAAGGAACCTCCCCTTAAAGGGCACTCAAATCACAACTTGTTTCTTTCAGACACCACCCAGCACTGTCATCTGTCTTCAGCCCATGATAGAAGGGCACAGAAAAGGACCATTATTTCCAATTTTAGGAGGTATTTGAAGTGACAGCACAGAAAAGTACATTAGAATATATTTAAATATATGTAAATTATTATAAACAATAAAGCTTAGAAGACTAAGTACCTTCTGCACACAAACTCTAAATTTCATCCTCCTGTAGCACTTTCTATGAGAAGAACATTTTAGAGAAGGACAAGAGAAAAACTTTTTACCAGTATTTATAGTGGCAGGACAAGAGACAATGGTTTCAAACTGAAAGAGGGCAGATTTACATTGGATAAGGATTTTTTTTTTTAATTATGAGGGTGATGAGACACTGAAACAAGTTTCCCAGGAAAGTGATGGATGCACCATCATTGGAAATGTTGAAAGTCCTGTTGGATGGGGCTCTGAGAAACCTGCAGGACTTCCCCTGCCCATGGCCCATGCCCATGGCAAAGCTCTTTTCCAACTCAAATCACTTGGTGATTCTAGAAAATGGGAAGCCTGTCTCACTTCAGTGCAGTTTCCTCCACTCATGGCCTTACAAGTGCAGATCCATTCTTTACACAGGGTACTACTCAGGGAGTATTGTGTTCATCAGCAGGACTTCAGAGCAGCACTCCTGAAGCTTAACACTAACACCCAACTGCTTTCACTTCAGAGCAGTGCTTCAGTTCAGTGCATTTTGGAGGGCTACATCTGTTTCCAGCACTACTCTGGGAACATGCAGCCCCACCAGTAGCACACTGCAGATAAACTGGAGGACAGAGAATTACAGGGTACTTGTGAGGAACTATCAAAGTTGACTCTCTTCCAGTCAGGCCCTTCCCACTGAGTCTGATGCCTTCATAAACAACTTCAAAGACAAGGATCTTTAACAGAAAACCCAACAGAACACCACCCTTAAACCACTTGAGAATCCCCCTTGTTATTATTACTCAGACTCAGAGCCACAAGGCTTCCTTAAAGCTTCTGTTTAGGATTATTTATCAGGAGTCAAGCTGTCTTTCCTTCAGGAAAAAAGGATTTATTGACTGGTCACAGAATCCCAGCACGGTGGGGGTGGGGGAAGGGACCTCTGGAGATCATCTCATCCAACCCCCTGCCAAAGCAGGGTCACCCAGAGCAAGTTGCTCAGGATCACACTGTCCAGGTGGATTTAGAAGCTCTCCAAAGGAGACTCCACAACCTCTCTGAGCAATTCAAATTTGTTTGATTTCCCTTCTCACCTACACTGTGTTCAGCCAGCTTCTTGACTGCTGGAAAGATATTTAAGAGTCCACAGCATAAGAGATTAGTCTCATTTTAGAAAAAAAAACCTCTAACCACAGCCAATCCAAACAGTAGCACATACAAATCTTGCTACAAGCTCTTTCAGCAGCCTTTAAGGATGTTGTGCTGCCAGGACAGCAGCAAAACCACCAGACCAACTCCACAAATACTGTTCTAAAACTTAACTGTTTTTCTGGAAGATCTTAAAAATACCTCAGGAAGGTATTGTTAAGAACCTTTATGTTCCTAAGGGCCATACATCACAGCACTCAGGAAATGCTTGGAGAGTTCTTGTGCTTCATTAATGGGATGAGATCTATTGGTCTAAGTATCTGATCTAATGCATTAGCAGCAGCAAAATGCCACATCATGTCAGTGCCAAAATATTACAAAAGCCAGACATCACAGCTGCCCTCTGCCAAAAAAATCAAGTCAGAATACAAATATAAAGGTACTTTGAAAACTCATGGCTTTAACCATTTTCCCCAAGATCTGATGTTAATTAATGTCCAGTCACTGGAAGACATCATACTTACTAAAGTCTCAAATGATGAAAAGAAACATCATCCTGTTCCAACCATGGCCCCTTGTCAAACTTCAGGTACTCAATGTCTTCAACTACCTGGAATCAGAAGATAAAATCACACTAAGAGGTGGTCTGAACAGAACATCTAAAAAATCTACAGACAAACACCCTGCTAAATCAATGGGAAAAAAAATCCCAATGTATTATTGAACAAGTCACCCAGCAAAAAAAGCTTCAATGCTAGAGTTGTATTAACACAACAAATGTTTAGAGCTAACAGATCACCTCATAGTCCTATTTCTGGAGGTTGTGGCCCTGACATAAGAACTGGGGAGACACATGGGGGTTAGCTGTGTAGTCCTTGGTGAGCAAAAGGTGCAGGTAATCCTGAGAGGTGCCTTATTCTTAATTCTTACCTGATCCAAGATGTCTCACAACCTGTCTTTGGGAAACAAAGAAGGTGCAACCCCACCTCTGACAGAGAATGAGGAGAAAAATCAAATAGAAATTGAATTGTCTAAATGGAACCCCCTTTTGTTGCAAACTGAACACATTATACTGCATGGGAAGGCTGCTGAGCTTTGTTGGTTTGGGTTTTTTTCAGAAAAGTTCAGTGACACAGTAATTGAGACAGGTTGAGGAGCAATTGTGGCAATTGCCCCTCAGTGTTGCTGTGTATGGTTCACATCACACAAACAGAAGCCTATTTCAGGCTGGAAAACTCAAACCTCCTTCAAGTAGCCACCCTGACAGAAGTCCAAAGGCTCACAATTTCACCAGTCATCAGGACCTACCCATGTATGTAGCACCCCGAGCAGAAAGGGAAGGTAAAAGCCACAGCTCAGCACCCAGAACCACTCAAACAAGTAACACCAGCTCAGCAAATCATTCAGCATCCCCAAACTTATCAATCCTGCATTTGAGCTTCATTTACAGCATGACTCCACCAGACAACAGATCTGTGCTGGTCCACTGGGTAATTGCTTATCATGAGCCTGAGGTTATCACACAACTGACTAGATCTGAAGGAAACCTGAACTCATGTCAGGAGGATGTACTTAAGGTGCACGATGAGACAGAGACAGTACCTTGAAGCAATTTAGGATTTTTACAGCTCCAAACATCAATTTGCAAAAGTCTTTTCCAGAAGTAAAGCATAAAGATCTGAAGTCAGGACATGTTGATCCATTAACAAGCAAGCAGATGCCAGTGATAGAATAATAAATTAAAAATGCTTCTATTCTTTATAAACCAAGAGCAAAGATGCAGGGTATTTTCTAGCCCCTTGTTCCCAGGATAGCTTGGAAATGCCTCCCCCCAGTTTTATTGCTAATGGTGGCATTACATGGTGTGGAAAAGCCTGTGGTCAGCCTGGGCCAGGTGTTCCAGCTGTGTTCCCCCCATGAAAACTCTGCACACCCCCAGCCTAATCACAGAGGACAGTGAGAAACAGGGGCAGCCTTAGCAGGTTCACCCATAGCTAAATCCTGCTGCATTATCATCACCACTTGAGCTCTTGGGGAGATAAAGAACTTGATGCTAGTAAAACCCAGACCACCAGTGAGTAAGCACAGCAGCAAGAGGCTGCATCCTGAAATACACAAAAATACTCAAATATGCAAATAAGTCTCAGCTGAATTCTGGGTGTGACTTACCACTTGGTTAATGCAATTAGTTCCCTAAGTGAACTGTGGAGCAGATCACCATGAGTGACATCATGAGACATGTCCAGGACAACCAAGGGTTCAGAACCAGTCAGCATGTGCCCAGGTGGCCAAGAAGGCCAACAGCATCCTGGCTTCTATCAACAATAGTGTAGCCAGCAGGGTTAGGGCAGTAAGCAACCTCCTGTACTTGTCACTGCATAAGCTGCATCTTAAATCCTGGGTTCAGTTTTGGGCCCCTCACTCCAAGATGGACACTGAGGGGTTGGAATCTATCCAGAGAAGGTCAATGAAGCTGGTGAAGAGTCTAGAGCACAAGCCCTGAGAGAAGCAAAAGGACCTGCAGTTGTTTAGCCTGGAGAAGAGGAGGCTCAGGGGTAACCTCTGATGGCTCTCAACTGCCTCAAAGGAGGCTGGAGCCAAGTGTCAGTCTCTTCTCCCATAGGAACAAGCAAGAGAACAAAAGGAAATGGCCTCAAGTGCCAAAGGAGGTTTAAGTTGGACATTAGGAAAGATGTCTTCTCCAAAGGGTTGTCAAGGCCTTCCCAGGCTGCCCAGGGCAGTGGTGGAGTCCCCATCCCTGGAAGGGTTTCAAAGCTATGTAGATGTGGTGCTGGGTGACATGGTTTAGTGGTGACCTGGCAGTGCTGGGTTAACACTTGGTCTTGATGATCTTAAAGGTCTCTTCCACCTGAAACAATTCAATGCAGAGCCCTGCCCATCCCACCAGCCACTTCAAACACCCAAACACTGCACTGTGGCCCATCAAGGCCTCCAGGTAATGCTGTTGGCAACTCCCTCACAGGATTTGCTCAGAAAGACAAATTACTTTGAGACACTTGGCATAACTTACAACAGGTAAGAGACACAAAAATTCCTAGCAATAATCCTGTGATAAAAGAGAAGAGGGATGAGTATTCCACTTTCCTGACAGTACACTTGCTCATCATATAGTCTAGCACAGACCCAGCCCAGACCTTTGCCAAAGCAACAAATGCCACATGCATTAAGTAGTTTACTAGGTTTGTTATGTAGGACATCTTTTCTTTACATTTCAGTTAAAAAGAAAAAAAAATCAATGCAGCAAACTCTTACTTTCTCTACATCCTCTGCCTCAGTTGATGTGTACTGCAGAATTTCACAGGTCTCACTGCAAAGAGGAAAAAATAAAATTATTCCCCTGATATAAGTGCTCCACCCACCCTCTCCCACCTTTCCAAAATGAAGCAGAAATGAAGCACACAGAACCAGAGGTAATAGAATTTTTCAGAATGATTACAGAGTTCTTGCAATAGACAAGCAAGTTGCTTCTCTCTCAATGGAATATTGGTTTTAAAGAGCAAATGGCCTGTGCTACAATAGTTCAACAAAATAGAAGAAAATGTCATCCATTAATTTGTTTCCATTTCTTAAGTGTGGATACTTTCCCCAACTACAACTGTCTAGACTATTTGAAGCCAAGTGAAATTCTCAACCACTGTAACCCAAAACTTCAATAGACTTCAGCACAGGAGAGACAGGGACCTGCTGGAGGGGGGTCAGAGGAGGTCACAGATTATCTTAAGGGCTAGAACCCCTCTGCTGTGAGGCCAGACAGAGAGTTTGGGTTGTACAACCTGGAGAAGGCTCCAGGGAAACCTTATTGCAGCCTTTGAGGATTTAAAAGGGCTTTTCAGAAAGATGGGACAGACTTTTTAAGATGTTGAAGGTTTTAAACTAAGAGAGGGAAGAGAAGAAGAAATGTTAAAAGAAGAAGAAATGTTTTACACAGAGCATGGCGAGACCCTGGACCAGGTTGCCCAGAGAGGTGGTTAATGCCCCATTCCTGGAAACCTTCCAGGTGAGGTTGGATAGGGTTTGGAGCCACCAGCTCTAGATGTCCCTGCTCACTGCAGAAGGGGTTGGGCTAGATGAGCTTTAAAACTCCCATCCAGCCCAAATGAGTCTATTATTCTATACCCTTCCTTTTTGCAAGTACACTAATAACTGTGGGTAATTTAAAGAATACATTAATTCATCATCATTTAGTAAAACTGAGTTAACTAACTGAACCACCACTGAACTAACACCACAGGCAGCAGGGTCTGTAAATATAAAGCCATTTAGAGCAGGTAATAGCTTCCTGGTTGTAAGATTGTTTTATTATTCATACAGCAGCCTTCACAGAAAAGCCCCTTGCAGAGCAGGGCCACGACAGGAGCTCCTCTAGGAACACATTTTACCAATATACACACAGCCACCTTCAATAACAGCTGTTCCCAAACCTGCCCCAAGAGCCCAGGAAGATTTATTTTTTTTCCTGGAAGATTTTTCCACAGCTTCAGAGCAAATAAAACAGAAGCTAAAGTGGGTGGTATATCAAGCAACACACAGCAAAGCCAAAGAGAGTGGAGAAGGATTTGCAGACTTAAAATAGGACAAGCACTTCCAAGCTTAATCAGGATTAAGGCTGGCAAGCTAAATTGTTCTAAACTGTCACATATCAAAATAAATTCTAACTGCAGCAGTTCAAACTAGTTCCTTGTCTGCATTAACACTGGCCAGTCAAAACAGCTCTGCTAAAAAAAAGTTCATTTATAAAATTCACAGGAACCCCAAGTTCTTTAGTCAGCCATTGAACCAGTGCTCCAAGTAGAAGAGCTACTATGAGTTTGCTCTCCACTTGAGAACAAAGCAGAAAGCCTCAGCTGACTGAAGAAAATAAACAGCCTCCTTTCAAAGGAAGCTGCTGTGACCACACAGCACAACCTGGCTGCAATACCAACTGTCAGCAAGCAAAGGGACAGGTTAATGCCACTGGTAGAAGGTGACAAGGCAGATCAAATGACTTGATACTCTGCAGATTATTAGGGCTTTCATTAAAACAGCTGCTCCATGGAAACAGTACTGGATGGGAAGGAATATTTAGCAGTTTTAGGGCTTTGGGCCAGGAAAAAGGAAAAAAAAAAAAAAAGAAAATCAAAAGCTATCTATTTGAAATCACAAGTACTTGCCACAGCACCTGGCTCACAAATCACTACCAAAAGAAACATTAAAAGACATTCATAAACATGCCAAGCTAGAATGAAAGCATCCATTTTTAAGAGCCAAATACCCACTATAAAACACACCTTCAAGCAATGTGAAGCAAGAAAAGCAAGAGAAGCAGCAAATACACGTTTGAACATAGAAAGTACCAAGGAGTATGTTTAAGCCTGTAACAGCCCTTTATCCTGTCTGAACCAGATTTTGACCACCTTTGAGAGTCAGGGAACCAAATTATTTCTTAGTATGCCTAGAGACAGCCAGGCATGAACACAGCTCACTCTGCAGCCAGCAAACAAACAGTTAAAGAGCTGAACCTTCTGCATCTGTCCAGAGCTGCCCGAAGCTGAGGTGTCACACATGCACAGCTCCCCCACAGCAAGGGGACAGAGATGCCCTCCTTCAGCCCCAAGCAGATATTGATCTGACAGGCTGCTGCAAGCCCAGCCACTGACAAGGATGCCACCTGGGGGGGGCTGACTAATAAGGGGGGTGCTGCCAAATGAGGGTACTGACCGTACATGGGCAGGGGGGAAAGAGTTGAAATCACAGCAGGGCTGGGTCAAGGCTTTAGCCTCACTAAACACCACAGTGTATTTCTGGGGCTTGATTTGATCTGAAGAACAAGCAGCATTTTTCTCCTCACCAGTCAATTCCAACCAATTTTGCCTTTAGGGGATGCCAGACCCCAGGCTTCCCACCCCTCCATCCTTCTCTTTCCTTCTGGGAGCCATATGCTGGCCACTAACCCCTGGGGGATACAGTGGGAGGCATCTGATCATACACTGCACCAGCAACTTCTGCCCTGTATGAATGACAGGCTCAGTATGAAGTTATTCGGTTCAATTGCTGTCAGCTCAATTACACTGACTGACCCTGGGAGATGGAGCAAGAGAAAACAAGGGGAAAAAAAAACAGGTGACAATATACCTGAAGATTTACTTTGACATAGTCAGCTTCATACACAGCCCAAATCTGGCACAGTAAGACTGTTTTGATGTAAAGAAACAATAATAGTGTGGTGTTAGAAACAGCGTGGTCAGCAGGACTGAGACAGGGATAATCCCCTTGTACTAGTGACTGCATAGAATACATCTTGAATGCTGGGTTCAGTTTTGGGCCCTTCACTCCGAGGACATAAAGAGGTTGGAGCATGTCCAGAGAAGGGCAGCAAAGCTGGAAGAGTCTAGAGCAGAGTCTTGTGAGAAGAGGCTGAGGGACCTGGGGATGTTTAGCCTGCAGAAAAGAAGGCTTAGGGAGACCTCCTCTCTCTCAATAAAAGGAGGTTGGAGCCAGGTGGGATTGGTCTCTTCTCCCAAGGAACAAGTGATAGTACAAGTGGAAACAGCATCAAGTTGGGGTTGGACAAGAGGAATGATTTCTTCCCCAAAGGGTTGTCAAGAGCTGTCCCAGGCTGCCCAGGGCAGTGCTGGAGCCCCCATCCCTGGAGGGGTTTCAAAGCTGTGCAGATGTGATGCTGAGGGACATGGTTTAGTGGGGACCTGGCAGTGCTGGGTTAACAAAATAGTCAGACTTAATGATTTTTAAGGTCTTTTCCAACCAGAAAAATTATATTATTCTACTAGAGCAGTGTGGCTCTATGACCTTTTCCCCTCCAGAAAGCTCTTCATGAGAGACCAAGACTGCTTACATTCATGCTTTTAGATCTTCAAAAGAGTTTGATTTTTGACAGACCTCAACTATAAGAATTGGGACAGCTGGCAAACTCTATTAGTCTCCACATCTCAAGCTTACAGTGCTCACATTCTTGCTTCCCAGCTAGAAAAAAGCCAGGGGAACCCAGAGAACAGGACCTGCAATCTCAGAGCAGGCTGCAATGAAGTCTTTATTTAACAACATCAACAAATCCACCAAATCCTTTTCACAATGCTGTCAGGTGTTTGCCTCATGAGGTAGAGAACAGAAGAGGGAAAAGCAAGTCCTTCCTAAAAAGCTCTCTCATCTTACATTGTGTCATTATCAAGAAACTAGCCAAATATATGACAACTGAAAGAGACAAACCCTAGACATTCCAAAAGGACCAGAGAAAAGCTTCTATTATACCACAGACTCCCCAGGTCATGCAAACAAACACTGCTACAGCTGAAGCATTCTGGCCATCACTGCTGAGAGATAAAGAGATGAAAAGGTGTCAACACCAACCAGAGAATGCTGGCAGAAAAGGAGACAGAGCTTATTTTCAAAGGGCAAACAGAAAGGTTACAGGCTTTGCTCCATAAGTGCTATTATGAAGAAATTTATGCTTCCCTTTATCTAAGTTCATGACAGTGGAGTTGCAACACCAAGACAGCACAATGAAGAATCACTGCACAGACTAGAGCTCATCAGCTTTGCAACATATTAGATAGGTAAATAAAATACATGTAATTTACTACTGAACAACACTTCACCTGCTCCCCATCTGTTAAGAGTCAAAAAAATCTTGTTTTTAAGGGTCACAACTAAAATCACTGAATTTTAAGTCATCCAACACTAACATCAGGCTTCTCAGGGGCCAGAGAGAACCTCACACAAGGGTACACAGGTATTGTCACATAAGCAGTACCCCACCATTAGGGCATCACACCATGAAGCACAAAGAGTATTTGATCATCCTCAAGAATTAGGGAAACACAGCAGAAGGTTGTGCTGTCATTCAGGGAGACCTGGAAAAGCTGGAGAGTTGAACAGAAAGGAATCCTATGAAGTTAAAGACAAATGTAGAGTCCTGGGCAGGAATAACCCCCTGCAACAGTACAGGTTAGGGACTGTCCTGCTGGAAAGCAGCTCCATGGAGAAGGCTCTGGGAAACCTGAGGAACAATTAAGTTCACCATGAGGCAGGAATGGGACCTTCTGGACAAGGCAGCCAATGTTCTTCTGGGGTGTATTAAAAAGAGTGTGGCCAGAAGGTTGAGGGAGGTTCTCCTCTCCCTCTACTCTGCCCTAGGGAGGCCACAACTGGAGTATTGTGTCATGTTCTGGGCTCCCCAGTTCAAAACAGACAAACAACTAGATCTCCAGAGGTCCCTTCCAACCTGTACCATTCTGTGATTTCTCACATGAAATGGTCTTAGTTGCTCATACTGGCAGAGATTTTATTTTATTCAGACAAGCCAGGTTGTTTTTCTAACCTGATCTCCGGCAAGAAAGTTTTCTTGTAAGCATCCTCAATATTCTGGAGATATGAAGTAGGCACCTTTTTCTCATATGGCTAAAAAACAAACAGAAAACAACATGAAATGAGTTTTTTCTCACCAGTGCACATTCCAGTCTAAGCAGAAGGCACTTACACCATCTGTAACAGCTGCTTTACCATGTGCTATTATGTGCATAGCTTTAATAATTAGCCATATAAGTGAGATTCCTGATACACTAGTGAATCTAAAAAGGGAAAGCCAGTTCAACAGAAAGATGTAACAGCACAATCAACTTTCTTGCAGTTAATTTCAGCCTGACAGTAATCACCTTGTTTTCCCGTGCTCACATGAAAGTACCATGTCTCAAGACACAAAAAGTCTAAAGACTGATTAATCCAAACTACCTGCACATTCAAATGACATATAATCATCCAGATAAAAAAGGGAGAATCATAGAACAGATTGACCAAATCTGCCTTTTCAACCACAGGGATAACATGCAGCCACTTTCCAATGTCAGACAAGTGCATGAACAACCAGCCACTCCAAAAATCATGAAGATTTCATGGCTGCAAAACCTGCTGTTAAGCAGGTCACCACCAGCTCCAGCCACCACGTGGTGGACTTCAGAGAAATCCATGGCATTTTGTATGTGGCATTGATCTACCATGTGCTTCTTCAGCTCAATTCTAAAATTAAATTACATTTTCTGCTGGAATGGTCATCCAAGATGCACATTCTGTTAAATGATCCATCTCTGATAGTTGGGTCCACTCGAGGGCTTTTCTTTTTCTAGTGCTAATCAACCACTCCCATCCATTGAAAAGGTGGAATTCCCTAAAATACCAGCACTAGTGTCCCACAGCCCTAAGAAAGTTACAAGCTACAGCAATTTCTGCCTGAAGATCTCAAATCCAACCAACTTATGCTTACAAGGGCAAAGGTTCCCACGATACATTGAGAGGCTTCTAATTCTGTCACTGGCTCCACTAAAACAAAGAAAAAGCTGTTTTTCCTATACTAAACTATCCTGTTTGTTAAAACAGAGGCATGTTCAGTCATGGCCTAAACTGCTGGAGGGCAGAAGGGGAAAGTCACTTGACCAGCAGACAGAAGCTATTCAGGCTACACAGATAAAGCAGCAAGGGCAGCCTTCCATTTACAGCTCTGAAGTCACCTCCCTTTGGCAATCATCAGAGTCACTCTTAAATGAACAGGAAACTGCAGAATCAAACCCTGCTGGCTCACCCTGACACACCAACACAGATGCTTCAGGAACC
Source organism: Ceyx melanurus (assembly GCA_024611195.1). NCBI lineage: Eukaryota > Metazoa > Chordata > Aves > Coraciiformes > Alcedinidae > Ceyx > Ceyx melanurus. The sequence continues at coordinate 1,434 of JANHGL010019160.1, read as the reverse complement.
AAATGTGGTCAGTTAAGAGCTGAGAACTGGGGTTTTTGTGGGATTTTTTTGTTGGTTTGTTTTGCAATAAATCAGTTTTATTTGAATCTACCTGGCTTTCCACAGTTAAATACTTCACTTGACAAAATTTTCATCAGCCTTGGAGCAAGGTACAAGGTCAATATCATTTCATTTTCATACAAGCACATGTCACAATATCAGAGAAGGAAGAAGAAACCCTAAAACAAACATCTTTAGTCATTATAAAAAACACACTCTACAGCTTTTCCAATGCCAAACTATTTCAATAACCCAGCAATCCAATAAAATAATATAATGACATGGGTAGACTGAACACCAGAGAATCACACATAAGAGCAGGATAACAGACATAAATAGGTAGTAACAGTGGCAAGAGAGAACATTACCTCTCCTTTCTCTTGAATCCTCTTCTGTACCTCTGGGACAGGTACATCTATGTAGATGACCAAGTGAGGTGGCAGGAATTCACAAATGCTGATGTCTTTGATCTCCTTGTAGTGATCAAGACCTGGGTAAAAACAAACATAATCACAACCAAAGAGCTCAAGGCATCCCAGCTGAAATATACACACCTTCTAAAGGAGGACAAAAGCAACATGATCAGCATTAACATCATAACTCACCACATAATGAACCTGCAACCCTTTCTGGAGTGTTTTACCCTGCATTCTATTTTCAAAGAAATTACATCCCCCACCTTGGAATCTGTACTGTCTTCTTGGCTGGTATAGCAAGTGTAGGGAAGGCTCTTCCTCAAATAGGATTCAGGAAGTATTTAGAATAAACCATCTTCCAGAAACAGAAAGTAAACCTCAATTAAACTAAAAAGCCACAAGCACTGCAATATAAGAATCTAACATCACTTGTATCAAAGTGGGGATTTATTTCTGACTGCAGTTTAAAGAATCTAATTTTTTTTCCATTACTTGTTGTCAGGATTTTATATTAACTATAAACTGTGGGTTGCTGAGCTTTGCTTGCCTCTCCAGCACAGAGCAGCAAGACACAACCCATTATAACCAGCTCTCAAGCTCATTCACCAAGAAGTTTCAACTGACAGAGGGTGATGAAAACAAAATAAACACCTCCCAAATCTCAGCCAAATCAGAGTGCAGAAACATGAGGAAGGCAGGAAACAGTGACCTTCACCTCCAGAGGAGCGAAAATGCCAGATTTGCAAAGAACAGGCAGAAACAAGAATTTCAGTAGCAACTTTAGTGGCCAGCTGCAGACTCAGAGCTATTTTCTCCAGACTTTCACACTTCTGTGCAGCTGTAAGTTCACATGTTTTGGATGTGGCTGGTCCCTCAGGTGTGTCACATAGCCACTCACAGAAATCACAGAAATCACAGAAATTAGGGGCTGGAAGGGACCTAGAAGATCATCTAGTCCAACCCCCCTGCCTGAGCAGGA